>JAJOZX010007546.1:147500-172500 GCA_023014485.1 Bathynomus jamesi
CAACTGGGCCATCTACCAGATCTCTCACTGAAACTTTCCTGGTTGGATACCCTTCAGCTTTTATCAGTGGTTCCCAGCTTCCCACCAACAGACAGGCGTTCCAGTATTTCCTTAATCTTCAGAATTTACCGGAAAATGCAGGGAGGCCCATGGTTCAAGACCTTGCATATGAAACAGTTGAATCTATCATCCCATTCTGGCAGATGGCTAGGATCAAGACAATGACCAAGTACAACGCAATGAAGCTCTTCATGAAACTACATGAGAAACATCGTGCTCTGGTGAAAAGCAAAGGAAGAGCAAGTAACCCTGGAGGAAAAAGAGGAGCATTTGTGCTGGAATTAGACAGCCTGTTCGATATAGGAGCTCCAGATGCAATCCAGGAAATACAGAACAACAGACTGTTATCCAGAGAGAAGAAAGATGAGGATATCAGGTTCTACGAAGACCAAAAGACTGAGAGGAAAGGTCATATGTCTGGTCATGACAAGATTTTTGAGACAAGATCCCTGCAGCAAGCAGCGAGGAATGAAAGACTGCAGCATAGACAAGAACAAGGTAAAACTAATTACTTTGAACGTTACAAAAAGTTTTAAGTTTTACTCCATTGCGATATTTAGCATGTACTTAACAATTACTGTCTTAACATGTTGTACTATTTTACAGCTGCAGCAGAACAAGAGGCAGTTGTTCATGTGGATGACATTACCTGGGGTGACTCAACTGACAACGACGCTAACACAGAGGACATGGATTACCATCAGCCTCGTCCTGGATGTTCTCACCATCAAGACACTGTGACTAGTGTGACTTTGACGTTTCCAAGGAAGGTCATGGAATGTGATGTCATCTGCAATACAGCTGATCGTCTTGGTTTATCAGACAATCAAGTTACTGCCATGGTTTCTGCCACCTTGAAAGCTGGAGGGGCTGATCTGGATAACTTCGTCATCTCAACCTCAACAACACGTCGCAACAGAATGCTGTCCAGGTATAATATCAGCCAGAGTCACATGTCCAAGTTTTGTGAAAACCCCCCACAGTACGCTGCCTTACACTGGGATGGAAAGTTGCTCAAAGATGTCTTGGGCAGTGAACCTGGAAGTACCTCAGAGACTTTAGCTGTGCTAGTGTCTGGTCCACCTTCATACACTGAAGGAAAGTTATTGGGAGTACCTGTCATCGACAATTCTTCTGGCACAGCTCAGGCTGAGGCTTCAATGGATTTACTGGAGACATGGGAACTTACGGATAATGTTACTGCCCTTGTTTTTGACACTACATCCAGTAACAGTGGAGTTCACAGAGGAGCTGCCAAACTGCTAGAGAAAATGCTGAACAAAAAGGTGTTTTATCTGGCCTGTCGACATCACATCCTGGAAATCCTAGTAGGAGCAGTTTGGGAGAAGCTGTTTGGGAAGGTGAAGGGGCCAGATAATCCCTGGTTTGAGCATCTGAAGGATGTTTGGACGGACTTGTCCAAGGAAAACCCAAAGATGCTGGCTATCAACAGCAAATGGCTGAAGGAAAAGAAGAAGAACAGTGAAGAAATACTCCAAGACATTCTAACAGCAGAAAGGCTTCCAAGAGCCGACTACAGGGAAATGGCTGAACTGACAGTCATTGTTCTTGGAGGAACGCCTCCTCGAGGTATTCACTGGAGTCGACCAGGCGCCATTCATCAGGCCAGATGGATGGCCAGAAACCTGTACTCCATGAAAATGCTGATGTTTGCAGATCAACTTGAGTACGACGAAGACACTGTATCAAAGCTGGAAAGACTCAACACCTTCCTTGCGCTGTTCTACACTCCTGTATGGATGATGTCAATGTCTGCTGCAGATGCTCCCGTGAATGATCTAAGTCTAATCCAGGACATGTTGAAGTACAAGAAAACTGACCCAGAGCTTGCTGATGCAGTACTTAATAAGATGGAAAACCACAAATGGTACCTGACGCAGGAAGTCGTGCCATTTGCCCTGTTCAGCAGTAGATTGAGTGACACATTGAAGCACGACATTGCTGCCCAGTTACATGCCACTGAGAAGCCAGACAGCTTCAGAACAGGAAAGCCTCTATTCCAGAGAGTCACAGCTAAGACCACCCTGGTTGATCTCATTGGCCCAGAATCACATTTCCTGCTGGACACACTGAACATTGGATCCGAGTGGCTTCTGGAACCTGTCACGTCTTGGCCACAGAATGAGGACTACAGAAAAGCGTTGGACTATGTTAAGAATCTGAAAGCGGTGAATGACATTGCTGAACGTGGTGTCAAGATGATGAGCGACTTTGCAAATGTCATAACAACAGATGCCAAGCAAAGGGACTATCTCCTTCAAGCTGTGGAGTTCAACAGACGCCGCTTTGACAGCTTCAAGAAACAAACTCTCAACAACTGACTGTGTAAATGTCATTATGAAATTAATCATCATGTAATGCTTTCACTTCTTGATCGATTAGACTTGTGACAAAATGTTAATCTCAAATTTGTGTCATGAATAAGGCGCCTTGTCTGCCTTGAGTGTGAGAAAACGAATTTTGTGATATTTCTGAAATCTTTGTATGTACCAATGTGCCATTTCTTGTTCCAAGACTATCATAATTGTATAAGTTAGAAAGAGGATTAAAAACACTTTAATTTGGTGCCTATTTTGTTGCTCTATCTTGTTTAGATAAAAAGTTATAGTGCAAAACATGATTCAAGGGACCCCGGAACTGGTGCTTTTGGCCGATTTCAAGGCAGAAAACTTAAAGCTCCATGCGGCAATGCTTCCCAACAACCTAGGTCAAAATGGTTGTGATTTTCGGCCTTTTCAGGTCAAAAAGCATGGGAAAAAGTACAGAAACCTATGAAAATAAGAAAAAGTTGATTTTTGAACAGGGCTACCATTACACCCTTCAATACAGACCAGACCACCAAGATCATCAAAAACATTAAGAATTCGAAGGCTACTGGACCAGACAACATATCTAACATACACCTTAAACACTTGGGCCCACAGGAATACTAGCTCTCACAAATATCAGCACATATTCATACCAACACTGTATTTCCTGACATATGGAAACAAGGTAAAATTATTACACTACTCAAACCAAACAAAAATCCAACAGAACCAGCTTCCTATAGACCCATTACTTTACTATGCACCTTCCAAAGTAACAGAAAGACTAATCTTACAAATCACCAACCCACAATACCACTATCGCCTACTCAACATGGATTCAGACCTCACCACTCAACCACGACATTACTCACTAACCTCACACACACATCATGGATGGCATCAACTCCAGACGACCAGCTCAACGTACACTATTAGCAACAATAGACATTAGTAAAGCATTTGATGCTATCCCACGCTTCCTCTCATAAACAAAATACTCAACACAAACATGCACAATAACACCAAAAGGTGGCTGAGCAACTATCTTTCAGGAAGATACTCACATGTCACATTTAATGGCAAGTCATCCAAAAACAAGCTTTTTCCGAACGGGGTCCCTCAAGGCTCTGTTCTCTCACCAACACTCTTCAACTTATACATGCATGACATTCCAACACCCATAGATAACAAGCTTACCTTATCATCATATGCAGATGACATCACTCTAACATCCACCACAACAACATCGACACCGCTACAAATAACCTACAAACATACATAACAGTATACAAGACTGGCTCACACACAATAGACTCAAAGTAGCGCCCACAAAATCAACCATCACCTTGCTTACAAGCAACACAAAAGAACACCAGATAACTCCACAGCTTACACTAAACAACACAACATTCCACACACTCACAGGACCAAAACTTGGGGTCACATACAACACATCATTATCTTTTGCAAACCACATCAGGACATTAAAAACAAATGTACGTCAAGACTTAACACGCTTAGGGTACTAACAGGCACAAACTTTGGACACCAGCAGGAAACAACATCACTCATATACAAACAATATATTCGCTCAGTTATGGACTATGCTAGCCCATGCTGGGCACCCATTATCTCAAACACACACATAAACACCTTACAGACAATACAAAACAACGCACTTCGTATCATTACAGGATGTCAAACAACACCAATAGAACACCTGCACACAGAAACAAAAATACTGAAAGTTAGGGAACATTTAGACATGAGGGGAACACAATTCATGGCAGCAGCGACAACTAACCCACAACACCCTTGCCACTACATGTACAATCATGCACCGACACCTCGCACCATTAAGGTAACACCAGAGAGACATTATAACCAAATACTCCATTCCATACCACGCCCCACAGACATCACACAGTACAGAAAACACATACACACACACACACCTAACCCACAAAGCACTGACACGACTCGGTCCGAATGCGGTCCTAGTGCGAAGCCGCCACCCATTAACAGGTCAGAGATCAGCCTGAGCAGATCGGATCGAGTTAACTTAGCACGATTCCGATGTGGACATCACCCCAACTTACAGACATATAAACACAGACTAGACAACTCCACAGACACACCTGCCACCTGTGCCAGGACGCACCACAAACAATTGAACACATTATGACAGACTGTACCACTCTAGCACAACACAACACAACACATCATCACTAGTGCGCTGAACCTCTGTCCACTCCGGAGAGGGCGATATCGGTTACCTGCGTGCCACCGGCTTGCTCGATCAGGGTGGGCTGATCGGCTAAACAACAACAACAACAAGATAGGGCACCTTGTCATTACGCAAACATTGTTCGGAAGTACCTAAATGAACGATTTCCAAATCGGTGGATCGGACGTGGAGGCAACAGGCTCTGGGCGGCTCGATCTCCTGACCTAACGCCCTTAGATGTCTTTGCATGGGGCTTTATCAAGTCAAACGTCTATCAAACGAGGGTTACAGATCTGCAAGATTTACGTGCTCGTATCGTAACAGCAGTTACAAAAATAACCCCTGTCATGCTCCAAAATGTGTTCCGCAATGCTGCTGACAGATTCGAACTCTGCAGAGGTACTGATGATGCTCATGTAGAATAGGGCGGAGTGAAAAACTCATTTTTCGAATTTTCAAATTGGCTAGTGTGGAAAATGTGTGGAGTAGTGAGGAAATAAGCTGGTATAAATTTAAAATCATAACATTAATATCTTCAGGTGCCACAATGACCTTCAATATTGAAAAAAATTGAAAAAAGCAGATTTTAACCAATAATTACAGAAGAGTCCACGATGCACAATAGACAAGAATTTATTCACACTTGTATAAAAATAGCTCAGTCAACCTTTAAAAAAAGTTTCTATTCTCTAAAAACAGTTTTCTATAGTCAGCTCACTCAGCTGTCACGTGAGTACCTCGGTTCAGTGTAGCTGTCGCTCTCGTAGCAGGTGGTGTTCTGTTGTTGGCGTTACTCAGATAGTCTAAACTATATTTCTTATATATTTTGCATTTCTGTATTGTGTTGCCCTAAGTTTGCCATGTACTATTAACTGAAATTAACGTATAATTGATATTAGCTCTCTCTTTTTCAGATTTGTATACTTTCAAAATGTCTCGAGTTTGTGCAAAATCAACCAGGGCCTCAACTGAGTGCCCCATGTTTGGTATGGGGGAAGATTTGTGGCACAGGAATCTTCCTACATACGAAGGAGTTTTTAAATATTACTTGTTTGTAAGAAACGATTTGAAACAGAACACTAATAAAGATCCTTCAATATCTCAAATATTAGAACAAGTTGTTGATAAATTGAAAACAATTTGGGAAAGTGCTTCCGTCCCAATTCTGTCAGACAGGCGAATTGAAACAATGTTCAGAAGCTACCACGAAAAGTATCGTGTCATTATGAAGCCATACCAAAGCAGAAAAAGTTCTGAAGCTTACAAAGCAAAGATTGATATGTTCAAAAAAGAAGCACACACGAAACTTTTTGACATTGCAACGTGCAAGTGCAAAGTACTAACACAATGTTCTTGTCCCAAAGAAAAAACGGTTCCAAAGGAAGAAATGACGTTCCTCTTAGATCAAAGGAGTGAAAGAAAACTGTTTATTGATAGAGTAGATATTACACTCTCAAAGAAAAAAGCATCTACGTTGCTAAGAAAGCAAAAAGAAGCTGTGAGGCTCACCAAAGAATCTTCACAGGAGAAATTGCAGGATACAAATGTTGAATTATCATCGACATCAAATAGTGAAAGTGAATCTGGCGAAATATCAGACGATACATTTCCAGAGCCAGTTAGCTCGAAGAGAAAGCTCGAACAACCTGAAGAACAATTATTCAAGAAAAGGAAAACTACAAATCTACCTTCAGTGGCTACTGCTTGTGACAGGACTGCAGTTTCAGATCGAGCTGCAGCATTCATTGTTAGTGCAGTA
The DNA here is from genome assembly GCA_023014485.1 of Bathynomus jamesi. Taxonomy (NCBI): domain Eukaryota; kingdom Metazoa; phylum Arthropoda; class Malacostraca; order Isopoda; family Cirolanidae; genus Bathynomus; species Bathynomus jamesi. The sequence continues at coordinate 153,877 of JAJOZX010007546.1, forward strand.
TTGCAAGATATTGGAGAAGTTTCTATTGACAATACATCTGAAGTAGTGGATAGGAGTAAAATCAGAAGAGAAAGACAAAAGAAGAGATCAGAAATTATGAAAGATCAAAATCAGGTCCCAATCAGAGGAATCTATTTTGATGGGCGAAAAGATTCTACACTCTTCCAAGAAAAAAAAGAGTCCAAAGTATATCAGAAGAAGGTAACAGAAGAACATATCACTTTAGTGAGAGAACCTGGTTCAGATTATTTGGGCCATTATTCTGTGAATTCTGGATCAGCTGAAGAAATATGTAAAGGAATGTTTGAGTATATTGGAAATAATGACATGAACCTGGAAAACCTTGTTGCCATTGGATGCGATGGTGCAGCAGTCAACACTGGAGAAAAGGGAGGCGTTATAAGGCTTATAGAATTGAAGCTGAAGAAGCCAGTTCAACATTTAGTGTGCCAGCTCCATGCCAATGAATTGCCATTACGCCATTTAGTTGCAAAGCTGGATGGAAAAACATCTGGCCCCCGCGGATTCACCGGTCCTATTGGCAGGGAATTAGAGAACTGTGAGAGTCTTCCTATTGTCGAGTTTGAAAGGATTGATGCTGAGGAACCAACTGTAGACTGTGAAGATCTTAGCACCGACCAAAAATATCTAATTGATATTCATCAGGCCATAACAAAGGGATATTGCTCTCCAAATCTTGCTCATCGTAGTCCAGGCAAAATGGCACATTCACGATGGCTGACTACAGCAAATCGTTTGCTTCGTCTATACCTTTCAACTGTAAGTCCATCTGAGAACCTCATGAACATTGCTTCTTTTATAATGAAGGTCTACACCCCAATGTGGTTTTCTATTAAGCAAAGTACGTCTTTTGTCAATGGCTCAAAACATGTTTTCAAAACTATTGAACTAACAAGAACACTGAATGACGAAGTAAAGGATATTGTAAACCCTGTCATACAAAGAAATGCATTTTTTGCAAATCCAGAAAATATTCTAGCATCAATGATTCATGATGACCGCAGCGCCATAAGAGAATTAGCGTGGAGGCGAATAAAGAAAGCAAGGCAAACAAACAAGGAAAAAGTTGTGAGGCGTTTCACAGGACCTGTTATTCAATTTGAAGCTACTGATTATACTGATTTAATTAATTGGCAAAAATGCATTGTCACTGAACCACCTGTGACAAGACACCTGACAGAAAATGAGATTGAAAAATTCATAGAAAACAAGAGTACCCCTCCATTCGAGAAATTCCCTTGTCATACACAAGTAGTAGAAAGAATGGTAAAATTAGTGACTGAAGCATCATCAAAAGTATTTGGATTGAACGCGCGAGATGGCTTCATAAGATCAACACTTCAGTCACGTAAAAAAATGCCATCATTCGAAAGTAAAGCTGAATATAAAGTTTAAATAAAACGTTAATAGAAAAAAACATGCGCAAGGATGGGTGGTTGGGAGGGCATGGGTGGAGCTCGACACGCAGCCACCTCCTCGTGGTGAGTTCTGGATTATTTAGATCATTAATCAAAAGAACATTGATCTAAATAAACTAAGAGCTGCGTAATTCAGTAACTATTTTGGTAATTGGAACACTTAATATATAATAATAACAAGTAAGTTTCAGTTATTGTACTAATGCAGAATATAAGAAAATCATTATATTTCACTTTTTTCGACGGCTTTGTGGCACCTCAAGATATAATTTCGCAGGACTAATATTTATGCACAGTCATTATCTATAGCACCCACATATTTTCCGCACTAGCCATATTTGAATTTCGAAAAAAAGTTTAAAAACCTCATTTTCGATCCGCCCTAATGTAGAATCATATGCTTAAGTATTCATTAAATGTATGCCGGTACTTACGTATTATCGGGACTACCAAACTGTTTATGTATTTTTGCTCTCGTCATTTTCGTTTAAACTAACGAAAATATCACAACTTAACCTAACAAATCATCAAGGGCATTCAGTTGACCTAACCGGCCATTTTCCGTATAAATAAATAAATTTACCAATGATCTGAAAAAAAGGAAAGATTTTAGGTTAGGTTAGGTTAGCTACGAAAAACAAAATAAAATGGAAAATGCCCGGTTAGGTCAACTGAATGCCCGGTTATGTTCATTGAATGCCCGGTTAGGTCAACTGTACGCCCTTGATGATTGGTTAGGTTAAGTTGTGATATTTTCGTTAGTTTAAATGAAAATGACGAAAGCAAAAATACATAATAAACAGTTTGGTAGTCCCAATAATACGTAAGTACCTCTATGTCTTTTATTATATTGTTATTGAATTTTACCCTTTTTGCTAGTTTTCACTGAAATAAATAGGTACTTTATGAACACCCTGTGTATATATATATATATATATATATATATATATATATATATGATGAATAAAACCACGAAGGAAAGGAAACACAAAAAGGTGCTCAAGCGCTTTCGTCTAATGACATCCTCAGGAACACTGAAGTACATAAAAGGTTACGGCCTATATATAGGTTACAGAAAGAAAAAAATAAATAAAAAAAAAATAAATAAATAACATACATACACACAAACACATATATATATATATATATATATTATATATATTATATATATATTATATATACATATCTACACACACACTATTATTATATATATATATATATATATATATATATATATATATATATATATATATGCAATAAACGGAGAAGTAAAAATAAAATTAAAAATTAAAAATTAAAGATTAGAGGATTAACAAAGAGGCATACAGATTTGTAAGGAAAAATATCGATTTTTAGCACAAGATCAAATGACTTATAAAATACAAATTTATACTGGAAATCTACCCGGGTTTTAACACTTTGCCTTTAGAGTCAAGTTTCGATATATATAAAAATAAAATGAAGATTAAAAGTTAATAAAGTAGCGTACAAGTTTACCAAAGATTTAGCGTCCTACCCTTTTTATCTAAATTTGTTTTGAAGGAATTCAAAACAACAGGATCGAGTTGAAAAAGACCTTTGCTTATGTTGAAGTTATTTGAAAGTTGGATAATGGCAGACTCAAGAATATTTCTATTGACAATGTTGCTAGAATGAAATAAAACTGAAGCATTATTCCAATCAATACAGTGGGATAACTCTGACAAATGGACAAAAAGAGCACTGGACAACTGTCCTGTTCTAACGGAATATTGATGCTGTTTTATACGTGTGTGCAAATCCTTTCCCGTCTGACCTATGTAAAAGGAATCACATTGTTTACACCCAATTTTATAGATAATGCCTGAATTATTGGTAGGGCTATTTTTTACTATGATATTTTTCACAATATTGTTATATGAAAATACTACATTAATATCCAAAAGTTTAAGTACATTAGCAATGCCTAAAAAGCCCGGGAAAAATGGAAGTACTAAAATATTTTTTGACAAAGTACGAGTGTTATTATTGACACGATAGAAAGTTCGTTTTGCCTTGTTGAGGCAAGATTCCATAAACGCAGATGGGTAACACAGATCACTTCCAATACCGTTGATTTTTTCTAATTCGGCATCGATGTATTCCGGACTGGCGATCCTAAGGGCGCGGAGAAACATTGATGAAAAAATGGCCTTCTTAGTGGGGGTGTCATGTCCCGAGTAAAAGTGTACGTAGGACAAATTGTTTGTTGTTTTCCGATAGATACTAAACTTAAAACCTGGGCTTTCCCTATGTACCCGCACATCCAAAAATGGGATTGAATTGTCTTGTTCCACTTCTAAAGTAAACTTAATGGAGGGGACTTGATCATTTAACTGAAGGAGGAAGTTATCCAGGTCACGATTCATGGGCCAGATACACAAAATATCGTCGACGTACCGCAACCAAGGGATGCCAACCCACAGGATTCTCGGAATGTAAGTAATTTCGAAAAACTCCATATAAATATTGGAGAGGAGGGGCGATAAGGGGTTGCCCATGGCCATCCCAAACACTTGTTGATAATACTCGTTATTCAAAGTGAATTTACAGTCTTTGATGCAAAGCTTAATAAGTTCCAAAACAATGTGTGAAGGTAGTGGCAGGTCATACTTATGTAATTCTTGGGAGAGAAAGTCAAGCATATCATCAATCGGCACTTTTGTAAACAATGAACAAACGTCAAAACTGATCAATCTATCGTTAGTTTCAGTACGTGCATTATTCAATTTTTCAGTAAGATCCATGGAATTTTTTACATGTGAATCAGAGATAGTTCCGAGAATGGGGGACAAGACTTTGACAAGCCATTTGGAGAGTTTATAAGTAATAGAGCACACCGAGCTAATAATAGGGCGCATAGGGTTGCCAGGTTTGTGGGTTTTAATAAGACCGTAAAGGTAGGGCAGAGAAGGTGAAGTGGACATGAAAAGCGGAATTATTATGGACAAAGTGGACTACATCGGAAAGATGAACGAGCTTCTCCAGGACCCCGCCACATACAGCAAACTTAGGAAGAACCCGCAGGATGACGTCATCAAATCATTTAATAGTGGCTTGAAACGCATTCTCAAAGATCATAAGGACTTAATTCCGCTTTTCATGTCCACTTCACCTTCTCTGCCCTACCTTTACGGTCTTATTAAAACCCACAAACCTGGCAACCCTATGCGCCCTATTATTAGCTCGGTGGGTTCTATTACTTATAAACTCTCCAAATGGCTTGTCAAAGTCTTGTCCCCCATTCTCGGAACTATCTCTGATTCACATGTAAAAAATTTCATGGATCTTACTGAAAAATTGAATAATGCACGTACTGAAACTAACGATAGATTGATCAGTTTTGACGTTTGTTCATTGTTTACAAAAGTGCCGATTGATGATATGCTTGACTTTCTCTCCCAAGAATTACATAAGTATGACCTGCCACTACCTTCACACATTGTTTTGGAACTTATTAAGCTTTGCATCAAAGACTGTAAATTCACTTTGAATAACGAGTATTATCAACAAGTGTTTGGGATGGCCATGGGCAACCCCTTATCGCCCCTCCTCTCCAATATTTATATGGAGTTTTTCGAAATTACTTACATTCCGAGAATCCTGTGGGTTGGCATCCCTTGGTTGCGGTACGTCGACGATATTTTGTGTATCTGGCCCATGAATCGTGACCTGGATAACTTCCTCCTTCAGTTAAATGATCAAGTCCCCTCCATTAAGTTTACTTTAGAAGTGGAACAAGACAATTCAATCCCATTTTTGGATGTGCGGGTACATAGGGAAAGCCCAGGTTTTAAGTTTAGTATCTATCGGAAAACAACAAACAATTTGTCCTACGTACACTTTTACTCGGGACATGACACCCCCACTAAGAAGGCCATTTTTTCATCAATGTTTCTCCGCGCCCTTAGGATCGCCAGTCCGGAATACATCGATGCCGAATTAGAAAAAATCAACGGTATTGGAAGTGATCTGTGTTACCCATCTGCGTTTATGGAATCTTGCCTCAACAAGGCAAAACGAACTTTCTATCGTGTCAATAATAACACTCGTACTTTGTCAAAAAATATTTTAGTACTTCCATTTTTCCGGGCTTTTTAGGCATTGCTAATGTACTTAAACTTTTGGATATTAATGTAGTATTTTCATATAACAATATTGTGAAAAATATCATAGTAAAAATAGCCCTACCAATAATTCAGGCATTATCTATAAAATTGGGTGTAAACAATGTGATTCCTTTTACATAGGTCAGACGGGAAAGGATTTGCACACACGTATAAAACAGCATCAATATTCCGTTAGAACAGGACAGTTGTCCAGTGCTCTTTTTGTCCATTTGTCAGAGTTATCCCACTGTATTGATTGGAATAATGCTTCAGTTTTATTTCATTCTAGCAACATTGTCAATAGAAATATTCTTGAGTCTGCCATTATCCAACTTTCAAATAACTTCAACATAAGCAAAGGTCTTTTTCAACTCGATCCTGTTGTTTTGAATTCCTTCAAAACAAATTTAGATAAAAAGGGTAGGACGCTAAATCTTTGGTAAACTTTACGCTACTTTATTAACTTTTAATCTTCATTTTGTTTTTATATATATCGAAACTTGACTCTAAAAGGCAAAGTGTTAAAACCCGGGTAGATTTCCAGTATAAATTTGTATTTTTATAAGTCATTTGATCTTGTGCTAAAAATCGATATTTTTCCTTACAAATCTGTATGCCTCTTTGTTAATCCTCTAATCTTTAATTTTTAATTTTATTTTTACTTCTCCGTTTATTGCATATATATATATATATATATATATATATATATATATATATATGTGTGTGTGTATGTGTGTAGATATGTATGTATATATATATATATATATATATATATATATATATATATATATATAATATGTTTGTGTGTATGTATGTTATTTATTTATTTTATTTTTTTTTCTTTCTGTAACCTATATATAGGCCGTAACCTCTTATGTACTTCAGTGTTCCTGAGGATGTCATTAGACGAAAGCGCTTGAGCACCTTTTTGTGTTTCCTTTCCTTCGTGGTTTTATTCATCATAAATATTTTTCACGTGTTACTTTCGTGAAATAATTTTCATATATATATATATATATATATATATGGGGCTTTTCCTTTCTATGGGCACCAACCAAACTAAATTTACTTTTGCATTATGATTAACAAAAGTATATTTCAGTAAATTTCATTGTTTTAAGGTGAAGAAAATTATTTTTATACAGTACATTGGTTAGGTTAGGTTAGGTCAGGTTAGGATAGGTTAGGCTATGTTAAGCTAGGTTAGGTTAAGTTTGGGTTAGGTATGACCAATAATATACTATTTTTTTAATATTCCAGTCTTCCATTCTGTTCCTTTAATGCTTTAAAAGTGTCACGAATGTATGTATATAGCCTAGGTCTTTGCGCCAACTAAGAATAAGATGGCCTATAGCCTACGTCCAATTTTCAACGCAAATTATCGTCAAATTTTTGAAGAAACGACAAATATTTTTTGTTTTTACAAGCAGAGCCTTCTGCTCACTGCCCTACGGGCACTGCTTGTGCTTCGGAAACTCGCCTACGGCGAGGGCACCTTCGGTGCCTGAGTTACCCTTTTGGGGGGAGGTCGTTCTCCCTCTCCCCCCAAACCCCCTCACCCCCCCTCTATGCAACTTGGGGTCTAACCCCCTCCCCCATTACCCCACCCCACCCCATTACCCACACCCATCCCCCATTAACCCCACCTCTCTCTCTCATTTAACCCCACCACCACCCTTCCCCCATTACCCCCAGGGGTGAAGGGGCTGGCACCTTGCAACAATTGATCAACATTGCAATTGCATATACGCACTCGAACATTTTGCGGTCATATTACTACCTTGGAAGATTGTGTAATTATACAGTGCTCTTCAACTTGGGTATACGGTATACCCAGGGGTATACCAATTCTATTTAGGAGTATATGGCAGAGATGGGGTATACAGGGGTATACGAAATTTTTGGGGGTATACATATACATGACGACTGGGCTGATAAAATTCTTGCCATGTGTAGACAACTTTTCAAATTTCCAAGCAAAATAAAGTAATAAGTAAACAATAAAATCATCTTTCCTTGGGTCCCCCCTCCTAAAAAAAAAAAAAAAAAAAATAGAAAACGAGCAGAAAACGGGGATTCTCGTCTCCCCTTGCTTTGCCATCTATCTGCAGTATATTATAATGGAGGTAAGTGCGATATAAAAATGTAACCAAAAACAATTTATAAATTTTAAAATGCATTTTCGCTGCGGTTCTTTTGTATAATGTTAAAGTAAATCCTATTGAACATTATATTGCTATAACTGTAGAAAAATGAAAATTTGAAGCTAAATTTTGAGCAAGAAAATCAATAAGGAAAACTGTTGATTGGTCCTTGGAGGTCCTTGGATTTTTTATGCCCAAGTACCGCAAATCTAGCGAAATCGGGGCGTAGCGCCGATCTTTTGCTGAAAGTCCTGACAGAAAGAAATGAAAAGGGAGCATTTGTTGACAATTATGTCTACAAGGAGATTCTTCAGTAATGAAATAAAGATAAGTTTATGATGAAGTGTTCTTTTTCATATTTTATAACAGGAAATAATACCTTGAGGTAAGAAAATTCATTCCCAGATGAAATAATTGGCCGAGGGCTCCAAGCCTTCCGCAGGAAATAGCAAAAACCGCCCGTAGGGCGGTATTTTTGCTAGTTCTTACAATAAGACTTGTTCAAATTTCGCTCTTCAAACTTATTCTTTTAGCAAGATTTTCAAAAATATCGCAAAAAATCCAACAACAGCCAGCACATTATATATATATAGCTCTTACAAGCGGTAGCTCGCAATCGCTCGCGACCGTTGTACAACTTGGCCCTCCAGGCGGGTAGCACTGTGACATATACTGCTATATACGCCATTACCCCCACCCCTCTCCCCCATTACCCCCACCCCACTCCCCATTACCCACACACACAAAAGTAAAAAACGCCATTACCCCCATTACCCTCCCCCCTCTCCCCATTACCCCCACCCCTCTCCCCACTACCCCCACTCACCCAACTGCCCCACCCCCTTCCCCACTACCCTCGGGCGGGTAGCACTGTGACATCTAATATACTATTGGGCTAAAATGTGTGTGTGTGTGTGTGTGTGTGTGTCCGCTTTCTTCGGAACCGTGAACAGCCTAAACGGCACATCGGAAAATTCTGCAACCACCACCAACTGATAGCCCATGAGCTGACGATGTACTCTGTCAAGTTTCCCGGTCCTAGGTCACCGGTTACTGGGTCCGAAGGCCACAGCACCGAGATAAAACTACAGAAAAGAACGCAGCCGTGAAAATCTTGAGCTTTACATTTATAATGTGATCTATATACTGCTACTCGCCCGGAGTGGGAGTGGGGGAGTGGGGGTAATGGCTTTTTTACTTTTGTGTGTGGGGGTAATGGGGAAGTGACGGTGGGAAGGTAATGGAGTAGAGGGGTGGGGGTAATGGCGTTTTTTAAAATTTTGTAGCTTAGCCACTTCTTCCTATGAGGGCTTCATATAATATAATTTTAAATCTAAAACCAATAAAAAAAATGAAGTAGCCACTTCTTCCTATGATGGCCTCATATAATATAATGCAAAAAATACATGAAAAAGTGAAAAAAAAAAGTCTTTCTCTTTACATTTGTGATTGATTGGATAGCCCGAAAGAACTCACAATTTAATTGGGATATTAAGCTCCATCCATTCTTTCATCGATTTGCAGTTACGATTCATTACAATTTTGTAATTATATTATTTTATAAAGTATGACAAAAAATAAACGATAAAGTTAGACTCGAAGTGAACCATTTTCCGATATGTTGTTAGAGGGGAAAAAGCATCCCATCATATTATAGTATTCAACAAACGCAATACTGTCTTCTTATTTGTGGATCATAAAAAAATTGATGTATATTTAAACGACGGTGCTTCTAATTGTACCATCCAGTGATATGCCATATATATGAGATAGATGTGATATGCCATACTTTTGTCGCTTAGCCACTTCTTCCTATGAGGGCTTCATATAATATAATTTTAAATCTATAACTAATAAAAAAAATGAAGTAGTGAAAAAAGAATCCGGAGGGCGATAGCGAGCTACCGCTTGTTTCTCCTATTCAAAATGTACTCATTATTAATAAAAAGTTAAAATAAGTTAAAATAAATGTATAACATATATATACACACAGACCGTGCATGGAACAAGGAACTCTTCTGGCAAAATTAAATCCACTATAGTCCGAATAAGTAATGGTAAATGACAAACACTATAGTTTTTTCTTTTTCATGATGTTAGCCCGACGTACGCAACGGGTCACTCGCAAAGGTCCCTCACCAGCTATCTGGCAAGCAGATAGGATCCAGCTTTAGGACAGCCCACCTCGGGCTAATATGAAAAAGAAAAACTATCGTGTCTGTCATTTACCATTATTTATTCGGACTATAGGGGATTTCATTTTCCCAGAAGAGTTCCTTGTTCCATGCACGGTCTGTGTGTAACAAACGTTTCTCAGGGGACCATTCTGAGTTGTATCATATATATATATATATATATATATACAGGGTGGGCGGAAAGTAGCTCCCTATTTTGGATTGGTAAAAAAATACGTATATTATCCATTTATTTCAGAAGAAATAATATGAAAAGGTAGGCATACATGGTAGGTTTTCTCTAAAATTCAATGTGGGCTCCAACTCTTTCCACCAGCTTCTGGAGCCGCCCAGGAATGGCGTCCACTGACTTTAGCAGGAACTCCGGCCGGATGGAGGACATGACTTCCCGAATTCGGTCCTCCAGTTCTTCCAATGTCCTCGGTTTGGTGCGGTAGACTTCTTCCTTTACCCACCCCAAAGAAAGAAGTCGCACGGTGTCAAGTCGGGGCTCCTGGCTGGCCATTGATGTGGACCACGACGACCCATCCAACGCCCAGGGAAGTGGGCATCCAGCCACTCACGGACAACAAGAGCGAAGTGCGGAGGGGCGCCATCTTGCATAAATATCAGATCGTCGATGTTCTCCCATGTGCTGACAACCGGCCAGACCTCGTTTCGCAACATAGCAAGGTACCGCTCAGCACTTCGCTCTTGTTGTCCGTGAGTGGCTGGATGCCCACTTCCCTGGGCGTTGGATGGGTCGTCGTGGTCCACATCAATGGCCAGCCAGGAGCCCCGACTTGACACCGTGCGACTTCTTTTTTGGGGGTGGGTAAAGGAAGAAGTCTACCGCACCAAACCGAGGACATTGGAAGAACTGGAGGACCGAATTCGGGAAGTCATGTCCTCCATCCCGCCGGAGTTCCTGCTAAAGTCAGTGGACGCCATTCCTGGGCGGCTCCAGAAGCTGGTGGAAAGAGTTGGAGCCCACATTGAATTTTAGAGAAAACCTACCATGTATGCCTACCTTTTCATATTATTTCTTCTGAAATAAATGGATAATATACGTATTTTTTTACCAATCCAAAATAGGGAGCTACTTTCCGCCCACCCTGTATATATATATATATATATATATATATATATTAGGCCGGGTCGAAAATGGGAAATTTTTTATTTCTTAAAAAGTACATTATGTGAGAAGGTTTTTTTTATCACTTTAACAAAATATTGAAAGATCAAGCATGTGCTACCCTACTACCCCTATCACATGCCCCTCCTCCCTTTTATACCTTCATATTTGCATATGTTTAATGTTGTTATATGTTACATTATAAGTTGTTTGTTTAATGCTTGATATTTTTATGTTTCAGATAAATAGAAATAATTTGCATTTGCTTTAATTATAATTTGAATTATCATAAATTATATATAATTTGATTTTACTTCTGAATATAAACTATAACTACTAGAAGCAAGTCCTCAAATGCAGCCTTTGGCTATCCTACGGAATTCCCTGCAGCCATGACTCCTTCAAAAGCAGATGATGTGAGACACTACCTTTTGTGCGCCGTCGTGAAGAAGCTAAATCTAAAGGATCGGCAACGGCTAATGATTGTTACAGGGTGGTTGTAAAAGATATTGAAAACATTTGGATGAAATTTTCGACTAATAGAAGAAGCCTCAAAATTGAACAAGGTGCCGTTATATCGAAGAAATGAAAGTTTTGCCTTAAAAGTAGCTCAGTATGATGAAATGTTTGATATATCTTCTTGTGAATGCTTAACCACACCAACATGCTTGACAGAAAGAAATTAGAAAGAGAAAGAAATCGCGTGGGTGAAACAAATACTTTTAGGTCTAAATCCGAAAATCTGAAAATGGAGTGCCTTGGATTTGATGGAAGGAAAGATAACACATTAACTAAAAGTGGAAAGATAAAAGAAGAACACTATGTTATTGTGAAAGAACCTGGAAGCATCTATGTAGATCATGTCACACTAGATAATGGAACTGCTCGCTGCATAGCAGAAGAGTTGATAACTTTTATTACAGACTCGAACAGCACAGATACTATCAAAGCTTTACTGTGTGATGGTACTCCTGTAAATACAGGAAAAATTGGTGGAGCCATAAAACTGGTTGAAATTCATCTTAACAGACCAGTGCAGTGGTTGGTGTGCCTCTTGTATTTGAATGAGCTGCCTTTTATGCGCGTTTACAAAGCCATTGATGGTGAAACAACAGGTCCAAATACTTTTGTGGGTTCAATTGGGAATAAACTGAAAACAGATTTAACAAAATTGGAGGTAGTCAAATATTCTCGCGTAAAGGGAAACATTAAAGAAATTCCAGCAAATGTTGTGAAGGAGCTAAGCCGTGATCAAAGATATCTCTATGATGTGTCTGGCAGTGCAAACTGGAGACACTTCTCAAGATCTGTCCACTCGATCCCAGGTACCCTTCACCATGCTCGCTGGCTAACTCTAGCCAACAGGGTCCTTTGATTATATATCTCAACGCCAAATCCGATAAAAATGTTCAAGATATAGTCAAGATTATTATACAGTTCTATGCTCCAGGGTGGTTTTGGATAAAATCTCATCCTAATGCAACTGATGGTGCATATAACTTTTGGCATTTAATGTGCTTGCTTCGAAATTTAGATGAACAACATCGATCAATCATAGAAGCAGTATTAAAGAATAACGCCTACTTTGCCCACCCAGAAAATATACTCATATCAATGGTAACTGACAAGAGACCAGAAATTAGGGAGCAAGCTATTCAGAAAATCATCCTTTCAAGAACTGGATTTTCAAGTACCAGAAACTTTGAGTTGCCTCGAACCCTCAATTTCCAATCTACTGACTACACCGAGATGATCGATTGGCAAAAAGAGATCATTACTCCTCCACCGCTGCTAAACAATTTTAGCGACGATGAGCAACTACAGGCTCGATGTAAGCCACTGGAAATAGCTTCTTTTCCATGCTACAGTCAAAGTGTGGAAAGGGCAGTGAACCTAGTAACAAAGCATGTCAGGAAAGAATAGGATATGACAACCGTCAAAAATTTATCTTAAACTCATTAGAATCAAGGCGAAAACTGCCCAAGTTTGAATGGAAGGCCCAATGGAATGAGTAAGAAACATATGAAATAAAATTTCTTAATGATATTGAAAATTTCTTTCCTTTTGATGTGATAAGGAACAATGAAAAAGTGAATTGAATTTTAGCACATTTATTATGCCTCTAATTTTTTCTTCTGAATATATTGTACTTAATTAATTTTCCTAATACTGTACATTATTAAATAAAATATATACGTTAATAATGATTTATACCATCAAAAAACCTGAATGTAGAGTAAGTCTCGTATAAATAGCATATTCTTCAATATAGGTCAAAAAGTGAAAAATTGTACCAGGGGTAGGAGGCTTTAAACAGCGAAAATAATTTGTGAGGGGGTTCCTGTGTTCCATTCAAACCCCTCACAATATGTACCTTTTCAATATAAAATTTCGACCGGCTAATATATATATACACACACTCGTATACCGGGTGGACGAAAAAACCCTGGACACTTTTGTTTTTCCTACAAATTTCAAACTAGTGAAGCTAATACACACAAATTAGTACAAGATGTAGCCAATAGTATGGTTATCATGTGCTGAAAAACTCAGTTAATTATCTTTGACCGTTTCTTAATTATACAAAATTTAACTTGACGAAACAAACAGCGAGATTTTGTGAAGCTGACTACATTGGATGTGTCAGATGTTCGCTACAAAACAAGCAATTTGCACATGCGCACCTAAGACAATGAGAAGTCGCCACATGGCGAATTGGTAGGCTAGCAGTGTCAGGTTTCTTTAAGAAGTGTTGGCTGATGGAATGTTTTTTCTTATTTTTTTTCTTGTGGTGGTAATTAAAATTCTATCGTAATGGTTTTAAGTAAAGAAGACTTAGCTGTTATAAAGGCGTGTTTTGCCGAGAAGGGATGGAGTGCTAGAAAAATAATTAGGGAATTTCGGGAAAATATTGGAAAAGAAGTACAGTACAATACGTAATAAATAAAATTAGACAATCAGGGTCAACTGACAGAAAAGGTGGCAGCGGTCGTCCGCGTACTGCTCGGACTCGAGAAAAGGAAAGGTACGTTGAAGAACATGCGTTGTCGCAGGAAAATAATCCTAGTATTCATCTTTCGCATAGAAAAATGGTGAATAATTTAAATATATCGCGCGACAGTGTCCAAAACATAATGAAAAGTAAAGGAATCAGATCTTTTAAAAGATTGAGTGGCCCCAGAATAACAAAAGAAGCCATGGGAAAACGGTTAGAAAGGTGTAATTCTTTGTACAGGAAATTTAATTTAGCAGACATTAAACGCGTTTTTTCAAGATGAGTCCGACTTTACATTAACTGTATCAACAAATCGACAAAACAACCGAGTCAATGCATTAACTTCAAAATCGGAAATCCCGCCAGACCGTCTTTATCATCCAATTTCACGATTTTCCAAGAAATTAATGGTATCTTGTGGTGTTTCGTACAATGGAAAAAAAATTATTCTTTACTGATCCACAGAAAACAAAAATGAACTCGCATAATTACAATGAACATCTCGGAGAACTTTTACCGGAATGCCAAGACTTGTACCCGAACGAAGATTTTATTTTTGTTCAAGACAATGCACCATCTCATTCAGCCAAGGCAACCCAAGAATTTTTGATGGCGAACATTCCTGAATTCATAAAAAGTGAAGAATGGCCACCAAATTCTCCTGACTTAAATCCTCTGGATTACTTCGTGTGGAATGAGCTGAAGTCATTGGTGAACCATGGTCGCAGGGAACCATTTTCAAGCCTGGAAGCACTTAGACAAAGAATTGAGGTTGTTTGGCCTATGGTGTCCCAAGACAAAATCAAGTCATCCATAGATCAGTGGAAAAGGAGAGTACTGGCCGTAATTCAAGAGAATGGGGGACCAATACAACATCGATATCAATAGAGTAAGTTTTATATGAGGTCCATTGAAATTTTTAGCCATGATAACTATACTATTTATTGGCTACATCTTATACTAATTTGGGTGTATTAGCTTGACTAGTTTGCAAAGAAACCAAAACAATAGTAATTTTACAAAATGACCTTAAATGTTTGATCATTTTGCAAAAACACAAAAATCGGTCAATTTGTAAAAAACACAAAAATCAGCCACTTTGCAAAATCACCAATAATCTTGTCGGTGTATTTGCAAAATCTCTTGTTCTAATACTGTAGAACCTTCTAGCTCCTGACCTAACCTGTTCTACAGTATTAGAACAAGAGATTTTGCAAATACACCGACAAGATTATTGGTGATTTTGCAAAGTGGCCGATTTTTGTGTTTTTGCAAAATGATCAAACATTTAAGGTCATTTTGTAAAATTACTATCGTTTTGGTTTCTTTGCAAACTGACCGGAGAATTTGCAAAAAGACCGATTTCGCAAAAACAAACCGTAACATATATATATATATATATATATATATTATATATATATATATATATATATGAGATAGGATTCCTCCTAAGGAGACGTCGTTTAATATTCAAGATGAAGGTAAAAAGACGTAGAATACTGAAAACATGTTTAATATAAGTCCAATCGACAACGTTTCGGGTTACCTCACCCATCATCAGGCTTTTTTCAAAAAGAATAAACTAAAATTAATAAATAACACAAACATAAGCAAATGAAAATTGGTAAAACGTCGTAAGGTAGCCAAAAATTAAAAGTTTTTTTAAAAAAAGGTATACCCTAAGAAGTGATTCTGGCTGTTTCCCCCTCTCTATATTAATTAGCTTACAACCAACCATGTTTTCCTTCTGTACTGTTTTCTTGTCCTGTCTAGTTCCTTTAGGTCATGTGTCTGATACAGGTACGTTTCTGTGTTTTTACTGATTTTATTTTTATATTAATTTTTTCTTTTACTTATTTTTTATCTTTTTATGATGGTGTTAGTTTAGGTCTTATCATTTATATCTAATTTTACTGTGACTTTATATGTTTAATTGCATTTTCTCACCCCTTTATTTTGTTCTTAGGTTATACCTTTTCTTTTTAAAACTTTTAATTTTTGGCTACCTTACGACGTTTTACCAATTTTCATTTGCTTATGTTTGTGTTATTTATTAATTTTAGTTTATTCTTTATGATAAAAGCCTGATGATGGGTGAGTAACCCGAAACGTTGTCGATTGGACTTAAATTAAACAGGCTTTCAGTATTCTACGTCTTTACTAATCATATATATATATATATATATATATATATATATATATATATATATATATATATATATATATATAATTCTCTTTTAGTTTTGTATTTTAATTTTGTGTAAATATCAAACTCGAGTGAATTTAAGATTGTAGTTGTGACTATAATTTTACTCTTACTGTTATCGAGGGTGGCTGTGGGGGAATGTGGCTGTATGCGGTGGCTGTCCTATTAGTATCCTCTGCGGTGAAGTACTTTTAATTTATTTGCTCTATATAGTTTATACAATTTAATACTCTTGAGCAAATTTCTTAAAAATACCAAACTAAATAAATCTGTATAATCTCCACAAAAAATAATCCCGATACAAAATGAAAATTTCCAAAAATTAAAAGTAAACCCCTCCTCTATTCAACATTTCAAAGCCCGTGGTTGGGGATGCCAATGTTGTCGTGGGTATGTGGCGGAGCGTGGGTTGTATGGGCTATATATGGGGTTATCTGCGTAGGGATGGAAGAGTATGTAAAGGAGAGCGTGTGTGAAAGGAAAAGCAAAAGTGAGAGAAAGATGAGTAAGATGCGGTGGAAGAAGGCGTGCGAAAAGGAGAAAATGAGGCGTAACCCTATTCGTGGGTCCTTCCACGCCTCCTTTAGGAACGAGAGGATTCTAAGTCCTCGCAACAAAATCTGTCACCGCACGACATTACGCGAGCGAAATGCGCGCCAGTTCTTTACTTCGGGTAAGGTTGACTGGAGGCGGGGTTAGGTTATCAATAAACCAACTTGAAAACATTATTATTGAAAGTACAAGAGTTCGGTTTGGGTATCGGGTACAGCAAACACGAATTATTTATTTTAAAGTTTTAGATTAAGTTAATTATTTTTAACATAAAACACTAATAACAACCAGGGGAAAACCCTGAATTAACAAACTTTAGCCTACGCTGAATCAATTTAAAGAAAACAAGAATAAATTAGTTATTTAACCCTAACACCAAATTCGTAATAACATGAATAATGTTACAAAATATAATAAAGGAATACAATTAACATTTTTTCAAAAGTACAAAAATCTTAGTGGCCGCTCAAGGCTACTAGATAAGGTAACACGAAATGTACAGTACTAGTTCGTTATACAATTTATACACGATCCGTGGTTCAAAAGCTACGAATAATGTAATTAAAATTCAATACGAATTAACCTTACCTCCTCCGCGCAAAGAGGTTTCGTACGTGTTGTTTTTCAATAATCTCGAATCTCATTCAACTTGTCAAAACTCTTTCATTAATTTATATTCACTCACTCACTCACGAATTCAATCTATAACCTGTTAACTTTAACAAATACTATATATCACTTTTAAACATTAAAGTAAATGCAAAATATGTAAAACAATTTAACTTTTAATTACAGTGAACAACAAATTTTTACTTTTATTCTGTCTCAGCAACAAACAAAGCTGGTCTATATGAAGTCGACGCTGCTGCTCATTCCGAAAATGTTATTCATTTTGGCGTATCACGCATAGTTTCCATGAAATCTTAAAAAATATTATACAATTATTGTATATGCACGTTTATAGGATGGTACTACATGAAACACTATTGCATGACAAGGCCTACACTATTGCGTCAACCCAAGTGATAATCACTTGCAATGCAGTGTTGCCAAAGACGGAAAAAGGACAAACTTTCTTCGCCGGTCACAACCAATAATACAATATCGAATACCCATACATTCGCCATTCATACCTCGCGCTCTCACTCGCACAAAACAAAAAACAATCGCGTATTCAACACATACTCGCGTGACTCAAGCTTGTTCCGCAACATTACTGATTTAATATTGGAAGTTTTTCAATTAAATTAATCATCTTCCGAAACTTCTAATATTAAATCCTCATACTGTTGACGGGAGCGTTGATCATCCTTTTTAGCCTTAAATGTTGGTTCCCTAACAGTACCCCATTGTCTACGATCTATATATATATATATATATATACTGTATATATGATGAATAAAACCACGAAGGAAAGGAAACACAAAATGGTGCTCAAGCGCTTTCGTCTAATGACATCCTCAGGAACATTGAAGTACATAAAGAGTTCAAGACTATATATAGGTTACAAAAAAAAAAAAAAAAAAAAATATAATATATATGAAAATTATTTCACGAAAGTAACACGTGAAAAATATTTATGATGAATAAAACCACGAAGGAAAGGAAACACAAAATGGTGCTCAAGCGCTTTCGTCTAATGACATCCTCAGGAACACTGAAGTACATAAAAAGGTTAAGCCTATATATAGGTTACAGAAAGAAAAAAAGAAAAAATAAATAACATACATACACACACACATATATATACATATATATATATATATATATATATATATATACATACATATCTATATATACAAATACATACATACATACATATATACAATAAACAGAGAAGTAAAAATTAAAA
>JAJOZX010007546.1:190000-218639 GCA_023014485.1 Bathynomus jamesi
TTTCTATTCAGTATATATATATATATATAATTACAGTAATATTGTGAAACGTGTGATTTCATGAAATCCCTGAAATTTTCAGTAATTTCACAATTTATATTATGATACAAAAGAGACAAAAAATTAAGTTGAGGATGTTCCCTGTCTAGCCTTTAATTTGGGAACACGACACATTCTTCCTTTCCTACTTTCCATTGTTGTTTGAGTGGTTACAGGGTTTAAAGTAAGCTTTTGGACTAATTACTTCAATGTTTTCTAAGTGTAAATAATGGTGTACCTCTCTCTCTTCTTTCCAGTGAATATAAGTTTAATTCATGTAACCTTTCCCAGTAATTTAGTTCTTTGCATCCATTGATCTTGGCTGTGAAGTTTCTCTGAATCCCTTCTAGTTGACTAATGTCTTCTTTTTATATTGGGGATGTTAAGACCGAGCAGTATTCCAATTTGGGTATAATCAGTGTTTTCAATAAAGGAATCATTATATTCTTATCCCTTGTTTTAAAGGTTCTCAGTATCTGTCCAGTTATTCTTTTTGCCATCTTATTTTGTATTTCAAATTTCGCGTCATCAGTCATTACAACACCAAAATCTTTTGCTTTAGAATTTCTCTGAATTTCCTGTCCATTTGGGGTATAGTATTCAATGGATTTTGGGTTCTTCTTTCTTCCGTACCTTAATAGTTGAAAATTTTCTGTGTTAAATTTCATATTATTGCCTTCAGACTAATTGTAGATTCTTTTCATGTCTGATTGTAGAGATTCTATATCCTTAGGGTTCCTTATTTTTCCGTAATTTTTGTGTCATCGCAAAGGATGTTACTGCGCTGTCATTGCTAACTTCTTCATCTATGTCAGTTAGCATGATTATGAAGAGTAGTGGAGCTAATACTGTTCCTTGTAGGTCTGAGCTAAGGACCTGGGACTCTGATGAAGATATTCCTTGAACTGTAACGACTTGCTGCCGCTCACTAAGGAAATTATATACCCATTTTTCCGCTTTTCCCGTTATTCCCATCTATTTCAGTTTATGCGCAATGATTCCGTGGTCACACTCGTTGGTTATCATTTAATTATTTCCGAGTTTCTAAAATGTCAGATTTTTTCTCTAGCTATTCATTCATATATTTTGGTAAGCTGAGAAGTAAGCGACACTGGCCTATAGTTTCTGGCCTCGGATCGATCTCCTTTATGTACTGGAAATACTGGGCATCCTGAAGAGAGCGAACGTAATTCTCCCTCGTCCAGTGATCGTCTCCATATCCAGTATAGGGGCTCAGCGATTGCATTCTTGCAGTTTTTGATCAGTGTGGCATTCCATTTGTTCGGTCCTGCCGCGGAGTGTTTTTTTTAGTTTCCCTATAGTTCGTGTAATATGATCTGTCGTAAAGTGGAAGTCCGTTATACTTTCCCCTCGTAGTTCTTCTTCAAAGAACGCGTTTCTATTAGTGTATCAGTTTTGCGGATACTGAAAGATGATTCATACTGACCTTTTAATATTTCACATACCTCTTTTAGATCATCGGATAAAAGTTTTCATTTTTCAAAGGTCCATAGTCGCGTGATTTTTCCCCATTTCCTTTTTGCACACACACACACACACACACACACACACACATTTTATATATATATATATATATATATGATGAAAATTATTTCACGAAAGTAACACGTGAAAAATATTTATGATGAATAAAACCACAAAGGAAAGGAAACAAAGAATGGTGCTCAAGCGCTTTCGTCCTGAGGATGTCATTAGAAGAAAGCGCTTGAGCACCATTCTGTGTTCCCTTACCTTCGTGGTTTTATTCATAGATATATATATATATATATATATATATATATATATATGTGTGTGTGTGTGTATCATAATTATTTGTACATTTTTAACATTTTAGCACTGAAGAAGATGAAAACTAAGGTTCGGAAACGTTTGCTAATAAAACTACAACATTTACCAGTGCTTTGTTTCTGTCCTTCACCAAATCCCCAAGGGCAAATCCTTCGATCAAAAAAAAAAATATATATATATATACACACCGGGTGTCCCAACAGTCAGTTTACCAAGAAAATGTTCTTCTTAGGTGAGTTTACTACAAAGAAAAAAAAACTTGTTTCATAAATATATTTACAAAACATAAGAAAACAAAGAAAAAAAAAATTCCGAAACATATTTACAAAACCTGAGAATAGTTTTGGTTACAATAACTGTTCAAAATGTCATCCATGTTGTTCGATGCACATCTTGCATCTGTCAACGGTTGACCGGCAAATTGCTTTACATAGTTCTTTATCATTGCTTAAGAGCTGCAATTCTTCGCAAATGTAGTCTTTAAGGTCCTGAAGACATGCTGGCCTTTTGCTGTAAAAAAAGTTGTCATAATGTTTAGAATAATCATCAGGAGAAAACATTTTCCTCCGTAAACTGACTTTTGGGACACTTATATATATATATATATATATATATATATATATATATATATATATATATATATATATATATATATATATAATATAAAAATTATTTCACGAAGGTAACACGTGAAAAATATTTATGATGAATAAAAACCACGAAGGAAAGGAAACACTGAAGTATATAAAAAGGTTACAGAAAGAAAAAAAAGAAAAAATTAAAAATTAAAACCTTAAAGGATTACCAATGAGGCGTACAGATTGTAAGGAAAAATATCGATTTTTAGCACAATGCTGCCTATGGTCAGGTTACGATATATATAAAAAAAAATAAAATGCAAATTAAAAGTTAATCGATTTTTAGCACAAGATCAAATGGATTATAAAAATACAAATTTATACTAGAACTCTGTCCGGGTTTTAACACATTGATGCCTATGGTCAGGTTTCGATATATATAAAAAAAATAAAATGCAAATTAAAAGTTAATAAAGTAGAAGACAAGTTTACCAAAGATTTAATGTTTTACACTTCTTATCTAAATCTGCTCTAAAGGAATTCAACATAACAGGATCGAGTTGAAAAAGACCTTTGCTTATGTTGAAGTTATTTGAAAGTTGGATAATGGCAGACTCAAGAATATTTCTATTAACAATGTTGCTTGAATGGAATAAAACTGAAGCATTATTCCAATCAATACAGTGGGCTAACTCTGACAAATGGACAAAAAGGGCACTGGACAACTGTCCTGTTCTAACGGAATATTGATGCTGTTTTATACGTGTGTGCAAATCCTTTCCCGTCTGACCTATGAAAAGGAATCACATTGTTTACAACCAATTTTATAGATAATTCCTGAATTATTGGTAGGGCTATTTTTTACTATGATATTTTTCACAATATTGTTATATGAAAATACTACATTAATATCCAAAAGTTTAAGTACATTAGCAATGCCTAAAAAGCCCGGGAAAAATGGAAGTACTAAAATATTTTTTGACAAAGTACGAGTGTTAATATTGACACGATAGAAAGTTCGTTTTGCCTTGTTAAGACAAGATTCCATAAACGCAGATGGATAACACAAATCACTTCCAATACCGTTGATTTTTTCCAATTCGGCATCGATGTATTCCGGACTGGCGATCCTAAGGGCGCGGAGAAACATTGATGAAAATATGGCCTTCTTAATGGGGGTATCATGCCCTTTTTGTCCATTTGTCAGAGTTAGCCCACTGTATTGATTGGAATAATGCTTCAGTTTTATTCCATTCAAGCAACATTGTTAATAGAAATATTCTTGAGTCTGCCATTATCCAACTTTCAAATAACTTCAACATAAGCAAAGGTCTTTTTCAACTCGATCCTGTTATGTTGAATTCCTTTAGAGCAGATTTAGATAAGAAGTGTAAAACATTAAATCTTTGGTAAACTTGTCTTCTACTTTATTAACTTTTAATATTCCGTTAGAACAGGACAGTTGTCCAGTGCCCTTTTTGTCCATTTGTCAGAGTTAGCCCACTGTATTGATTGGAATAATGCTTGTTTTATTCCATTCAAGCAACATTGTTAATAGAAATATTCTTGAGTCTGCCATTATCCAACTTTCAAATAACTTCAACATAAGCAAAGGTCTTTTTCAACTCGATCCTGTTATGTTGAATTCCTTTAGAGCAGATTTAGATAAGAAGTGTAAAACATTAAATCTTTGGTAAACTTGTCTTCTACTTTATTAACTTTTAATTTGCATTTTATTTTTTTTATATATATCGAAACCTGACCATAGGCATCAATGTGTTAAAACCCGGACAGAGTTCTAGTATAAATTTGTATTTTTATAATCCATTTGATCTTGTGCTAAAAATCGATTAACTTTTAATTTGCATTTTATTTTTTTTATATATATCGTAACCTGACCATAGGCAGCATTGTGTTAAAACCCGGCAGAGTCCCAGTATAAATTTGTATTTTTATAATCCATTTGATCTTGTGCTAAAAATCGATATTTTTCCTTACAATCTGTACGCCTCATTGGTAATCCTTTAAGGTTTTAATTTTTAATTTTTTATTATTTTTACTTCTCTGTTTATTGTATATATATGTATGTATGTATATGTATGTATTTGTATATATAGATATGTATGTGTGTGTGTGTGCATGTATGTTATTTATTTTTTTTTTTTTCTTTCTGTAACCTATATATAGGCTTAACCTTTTTATATACTTCAGTGTTCCTGAGGATGTCATTAGACGAAAGCGCTTGAGCACCATTTTGTGTTTCCTTTCCTTCGTGGTTTTATTCATCATATTATATATATATATATATATATATATAATATATATAATATATATATATATATATATCCTAAGGAGATACAACAGCGAAATTAGTAATAGCCTTGCCTGCCTACAGAGTAAACATGGAAAATGGAAGTGTGCGCTTATCATTTGAGCAACGAAAATGGATACTAAAGTCGTAGTTTAAAGTTGAGAAGATATCAAAGGTTCAACAACAGTGGAAAGACAATTTTGGAACTAATCCTCCAACTCGACTTACCATTTCACGTATCTGTGAGAAATTTGAAGTATACGGTACTGTGCATGATGTGTACAAGGAAGCGACTGGGCGTCCAAAGACATCAACAGATGCTAACACTTCTGATGAAGTGCTACAGGTATTCAACTGATCACCAAGAAAATCTGTGAAACAATGTGCTCGTGAAACAGGGAAAAGTAAGACAAGTGTCCACAGAATTCTGAAGAATGCTAAATGGAAATCTTACATCCCGAGATTATTACATGCTTTAAATGAGGATGATCCGGATCGCAGAATCCAGTTTTGCGAATGGTTTCGAGTAAAAAACACAGAAGATGGCCAATTTGCGGACAAAATTGTGTGGTCTGATGAGGCTACATTTAAGTTGAATGGTATAATTAATCGTCATAATTGCACATACTGGTCACAAGAAAATCCACACATTTATGTGGAACGACATGTAAATTTACAGGGTATAACTGTCTGGTGTGGTTTTTCTTCCAAAGATTTGGTTGGTCCATTCTTTTTCGATGGTACAGTTACCGGTCATAGCTACCTCAACATGCTTCGGGGAAAAGGTTTTCCTGCAATTCGACAGTTATACGGAGATGAGGACATTTACTTTCAACAAGATGGAGCACCTCCTCATTACCATCAGGATGTCAGGAACTACCTTGATGAAACATTTCATTATCGGTGGATCGGACGACGAGGTAGTATCGAGTATCCACCACGTTCACCAGATTTGAACCCACTTGACTTTTTTTTATGGGGTCATTTGAAAAATGAAGTATACAGTAGAAGACCTACATCACTTGAACAACTAAAGAGCACAGTTGAAGAAGCGTGTAGAAATATCCCTACAAACATTTTTGTTGAAGTCTGCCAATCAGTGAATCAAAGAGCGCAGTGGTGCATTGATGTCAATGGTCGACATTTCGAACACTTACGTGTTTAAAACAAATTAAACTATCTATTATTTCGATGTTGTATATTTTACCTATAAAAAGAAATAAAAATCATCTGAATCCGTTAGTGGGTTCGCCTGTTATAAGTATTTTTAAAAATGTATACATGGTTTTGGGACACTCTGTATGTATGTATGTATATATATATATATATATATATATATATATATATATATATATATCATTAAAGAAAATAGGTACGAAGTAGTGAGAACCAATTTAAATAGGCTACATTTCGAGTATAAATGTAAGCGTTGTTAAATACAATAGGCCTACCTCTACCGTAGTAGAAGAGCATAAACGATATGAGTGAATCTTGAGACAAGACCGGATGGTTCTTAAATGAGAAGATGGAGTAGCTAAACAATATTGAAGAAGTTAAGATAAACCTTTCTCCCTCTTTACAGTCTCTACACTCTGATTTACAACAATTTATTTACAACAATTTATTTACAACATCAATTATAGATAGATAAATAGAATAACCTTTATTAATAATAATAAAATAAATACATTTTTTCAATTTACAGTGACATGAATAATTGTGAAGCTCGACTATTTATTTTATTTAATTTGGCTCTTAAGCTTTAGGCTTTACTGGGCGGCTCTTATTAAAAATAAGCGGCTAGTTGTTATTAATTAATAATAATAAATAAATAAGTAAATAAGTATTATTATACAAGTGATGTTAACAAACCATTTCCATAATCTTGTAATTTAGGTTCAAACTATTTATAAAATTAATTTATATATATATATATATACAGGGTGTCCCGTAAGTCTGGACCCATAGGGAAAAATAATAAAATTACAAAATAGTCCAAAAATTTATTTATAATATATTTTTATTATTTTTATTATTATTTTTATTATTTTTTTATTATGATCTTACTCCGCTGGAGTTTTATTTGTGGGGCCACTTGAAAGCCAAAGTGTACGAGGTCAAACTTCAGAACATTTTCCACCTTAAAGCACGCATTGTGGAGGCGTGTCAAGAAATTTCTGCGACTGTGATTCAGAAAGTGCTGTCGCAGTGGAGATTACGTCTTCAACTATGTGTGCGACACAACGGCGGACACTTTGAACAGATTATGTAATAAATTTTTGGACTATTTTGTAATTTTATTATTTTTCCCTATGGGTCCAGACTTACGGGACACCCTGTATGTATATATATATATATATATATATATATATATACACAAACTCAGAATGGTCCCCTGAGAAACTTATATGTTAAATACAGACCGTGCATGGAACAAGGAACTCTTCTGGGAAAATTAAATCCACTATAGTCCGAATAAGTAATGGTAAATGACAAATACCATAGTTTTTCTTTCATGATGCTAGCCCGACGTGGGCAACGGGTCTCTCGCAAAGAGATCCCATAAATATAGCTTCCCTCACCAGCTATCTGCAAAGCAGACAGGATCCAGCTTTGGGACATGGACCTAGGGTTTAAAGCAAACCTAGTCCCCTACATTCAGAACCTCTATATAAGTAAAAGACTCGTTGCATTCACGTCGGATTGAATAACAAAGAAAAAGGGGTAACTATTGTATTTTTAGCAACGAGTCTTTTACTTATATAGAGGTTCTGAATGTAGGGGACTAGGCTTGCTTTAAACCCTAGATCCATGTCCCAAAGCTGGATCCTGTCTGCTTTGCAGATAGCTGGTGAGGGAAGCTATATTTATGGGACCTCTTTGCGAGTGACCCGTTGCCCACGTCGGGCTAGCATCATGAAAAAGAAAAACTATGGTATTTGTCATTTACCATTACTTATTCGGACTATAGTGGATGTTTAAGTTTTGGTTTTTTTGGCTAAAAATACAATAGTTACCCCTTTTTCTTTGTTTATTCAATCCGACGTGAATGCAACGAGTCTTTTACTTATATAGAGGTTCTGAATGTAGGGACTAGGCTTGCTTTAAACCCTAGGTCCATGTCCCAAAGCTGGATCCTGTCTGCTTTGCAGATAGCTGGTGAGGGAAGCTATATTTATGGGACCTCTTTGCGAGAGACCCGTTGCCCACGTCGGGCTAGCATCATGAAAAAGAAAAACTATGGTATTTGTCATTTACCATTACTTATTCAGACTATAGTGGATTTAATTTTCCCAGAAGAGTTCCTTGTTCCATGCACGGTCTGTGTTTAACATATATATATATATATATATATATGGTGGCGTAGTGATTAGCATCGCTGATTACGAATCTACCGGCTCTGGGCGGGTTCGATTCCCGGGGATGGCAGGCGGCGCTCAGCAAACCCCGCTGTTCATTATTCCATACAAAAAAAATTGGTTGGCAGATGAATGGACACCCTGGATAGCCTAGTGGTTAAGACGCTGGACTGCTGATCGGGAGGTCGTAAGATCGGGCGAGGACTTTGTAATTTCTCACAACCCGTGATGGATCGTGGTTCGGGTTCAAAGTTAAGCTACAGGCCTAAGGTGTGGCAACAAGCTTGACCTTCGTCAGAATGAGCAATTCGGAAGGAAACAAAATCAAAATTACCAAGTTATATATACAGGGTGATTCAAAAGTCAGGTTACATAGGGAAATACTGTATTATGTAATGATACAGGGGAATAGTCACATCACATGTTCGATATGGCCACCGTTAACGGCAATGGACTTGCGCAGCCAGCTAGGAATATCACATCAATGCACTCCTCCTTCGATAACATCTCATAACTCATTTACCTGCAAAGAAACAGAAAAGCCCTATGTAACCTGACTTTTGAATCACCCTGTGTGTGTAATATATATATATATATATATATATATATACACGGTGAACCAAAAGTAGGTGGACAGTAGGTTGAATACGGTTTGTGTTATATTATATTATAACTATGGTGTTCATTATAACTATGGTGTTTGTGTTATATTATATTAAATATTATAACTAAATTTATTTAAATTTTATTTTGTATTATAGTATACAAAAAAATTAAATATGTATTCTCAAAATAAACGTTATCATTTACTGTCCACCTACATTTGGTTCACCCTATATATATGTGTGTGTGTGTGTGTGTATAGTATTTTCCTAATTATAGGGCGACTTCGTATATAAGGCGACCCCTAATTTGAGAAGGGAGAGTGTGAAAAATGCTCTGTATGAATTGGTCCCCAATTAACCCACCCCTAATATCTCCAGTCTAACTATAGAGTAGATTAAGTCTAGCCTTGTAAGGGTCAGCCTAGAGATTCCGGAAATGGTCCAGAGCGGGCAGATAAATTGAGGTCCACAGTAGGATTCCTCACCAAATTAGGTTAGGCAATCTACCTTCACCTTTGTTAAGCTATGAGTTGATGCTAGGTCTTAGGCCACAATGTAGGCCTAAGTTGTCTGACCCAGCTTAATTTAATGAGTTTACTTCTAACTGGGTTAAAACACAATTAGTCACTTACTGCTAGTTATTAGAGAGTCTCTTTTCTCCTTCCTGTATAATTGTCGAGAGCGTACTTGCTGGTGGGGATCTTCTTTCGTTGTCTGTTCTTCTCTCGTTCCGTCTTGTCGCCCCGTTCCTCGTTTTCGTTCTCCCTTGTCTTCCTTTTTTCGGGGCTTTTTCCACCAGCGTGGTCTTGGTTTTTTCTTCGGTTGGTTGATCGGTAAGTATATCTTATACCGAGCACGCTCTTGTCACACAGTATGTAAATACTAGTGTGGAGAATAACTCTGGTGAGCAACCAATTGGTTTCATTCACCCAGTTATTGACATAAAAGGAATTTAATAATTGTTAGATTAACTACCTACCTACTCAGTGAACCATTTTCGTTACCTCCCAACTACCCACACATCAGTTTTCCATATACTGGGGGCCCCAGGAGATAAAAATTTTGGTGTCAGTGTCACCAATTTTTATGTCTGAGTGTAGACTAGCTAACTATTTGACTGTAAATGCCTGTTAATCTGATTAACAGTGACTATCCTCACCTTCTCATAGAGAAGGTGTAGCATTTAATTAGAAGAGAAAATATACATCCATAGGATGAAACTGTCTATGGTCTTTACCATAAGAAAAGAAAAAGTGAAAGTTAGAAGATAAAATTACAATTCCCCAGCATCTATTTTTTGTTGTAAAACTAGTCGCGCCTTAATGCTGTTTGTCGCTGAGGTCTGTGTCTGTTCAATGTTGTAGTAGGATGCGTTACCACTCCTATGTCAAAGGAATAGTTACTGGAAGTTCAGTCTCCAGTTGTTACTGTCAGTGGAGAAGGTTCTCCAAAGTCCATTGTTTTGGGTCCAGACTCTAAAGGGGTACAAAAGAGAAATGTGTCTTGTTGTGTCACCGTTGAAGTCCTTAATTTGACCACTCTTGTTACCCCGTCTGCCCCTGGTCTGAGTTCTAAAACTCTAGCCAGAGGCCCAGTATTGTCTTGGAGTACTGTCATGTATGAGAACAAGGTCCCCTACCTTAATTGTGTCAGACCAATCCTTCTTAGTCATTTGTTTGTCTCTCCCTTAGACTCATCAAGTACTCAGTTTTCCACTGTTTAATAAAATGAGCTTTAACTCTAGTTAAGTGTTGAACTTAGTCTCTGAGTTCATCGTGTCGTTGAGTCCAGTTTGGGTCTTCTGAAGAGTCTATATTGTAGTCCGGCAGGAGACTAACTTGTTCTCCCCGAATCAAATGATTTGGAGTTAATGGTTCCGGGTCATTAATGTTGTCACTCACATAAGTGAGTGGTCTATGTTGATGATGTTCTCAATCTCAGCCAGGAGAGTGAGCAACTCAAATAAGTGTATCTGTTTTTTACCAATTGCTTTCTTCAAGCAATTCTTTACTGTTTGTATATTCCTCTCCCAGATAGAACATACCAAGGAGAGGCAACTGGAATATACTTCCACTTTGTTTGAATTTTGTATATATAATTGTGAGAGTTCGTTGCTTAACAAGTCGTTGATGACTTGTTCACCCAGCCCTTGAAATATGTAGCATTGCAGTCCAAACTGAATTGGGTACTGAATGTCGTGCACAGAATCTCTTAAAGACAGCAACAAAAGATTCTGCTGTAAGGTCCTCCACAACATCCAAATAAACAGCTCGTGAGCAGCACATGTAAACAGTACAATGTACATTTTTTGTTCAGTGTCAACCACCCCTACAGTCAATGCTCCTGTATAGTCAATGCCTACAGTCTCAAAGGTCTGTTGAGAGTAACTCTCTCCTCTGGCAAAGCAGGAGGATTTGGTTTCCTATAGGGCCTAGCATGAATACGCTACATGTGACCACACTCACTCAGGACTGTTTTAACAGTGATCCTCCCTTGGGTATCCAATAAGTTTTTCTTAATGTAGTTAGTGTCTGTGGTACCCCCATATGATGTACATCATTGGTGTGTTTTTCTGTGATTAATGTTGTCAAATAGCTAAATCTAGGTAAAAGGATTGGATGTTTGCTTTTGTATGACAGTTTTGATTTGTCTAATCTCCCTTTACACCTTAGAAGGCCTTCCTCATCTCTGAACAAGTTTAGATCCACAACTACTGATGGTACAGGTCTTTTGTTTGTTTCCCATTAATCAAGAATTCTAAGCTCTTTATTGTATCCTTTTGTTGTGCATGTCCTATCCAGTACTTGGTTGCAACTTCTGTATAATTATGATTGTTTTTATTTAGCTGTTTGTTTATTGTAGTTAAACAGTTGTGAGCAAACCTCAAACAGTAGGCTGCTGACCCTGACAAGTTTGCTGAAATCAGATGTAATGTTCATTAATTAGTGATTGGTTCGTTCAACCTTTTCATTGTGAAAAGATTAAATTTAATGTCAAGTTAACTTGTTCCACAGGCCATGGTCTGTATTACAGAGCCCACTTAGGTCCCATGAACCAAGTTTTGTTTGACTTCAACAACTTTGTAGGATAAACCTCTGGTCAGAAAGTCTGCTGGATTTGTTTAGTTGGAACATAGTGAAAGTTTACTTGTAGGCTTTCATTAGCTTCAGCTATTTCTTTTAGCCTGTTTCTTACAAAGATATTTTACTATTAATGCATCATTCCGTATCCAGGCAAGACAAATCTGACTGTCAAGCCAGATGTGGATATCAGTATGTTCACATCATGGTAAGCATCCTTAAGCAATGAAATGGTTTTAATGGCTAATGTAGCAGCCAATAGTTACAATTGAGGTACGAGTTCGGGTAGGTTTGAGAGGTGCAACTTTCCCTTTTGCATAAATTAGATGACTTTCTGTAGGACTTACAAGGTATGCACAGCACCCATAAGCTGTGTGCTTGCAATCAGCAAACACATGAAGTCTCTGGGGGCTTATCCCTAAACCCACAGCACCTTGAATTTAATTCTGCACTTTTGTTTAAATCAGCAGCTAACTTTTTCCAATATTTTTGATCTCCATTTGTTATTGGATCATCCCACCCAACATTTGTCCTCCAAACTTCTTGGAGGAGAATCTTTGATTTTATTGTTAAAGGCTGGAATAGACCCATGGGGTCAAAAATCTTTGAAACCTCTGATAATATTTGTCTTTTAGTGTTTGCTTCCTCATCAAGTTTAAAACCTTTAGTGCAGATTGAATCATGACTTAGAAGTTGCATCCAAATACCAGTTCATACCTAAAGTTTTAACTTTGTCTGATGGCTCAGTAAGACCATTATTATCCTTTAAAATCTTTTTGTTTAAATCCTCATCATTTGAAATCCACTCTAAGTTCAAAGTTACCTTGTTGCATAATGTTTTGTGTTCATAGACTTCAGATAATTCAGATTTTGTTGTTGTTGAGCCTATTAGATTGTCTACGTAAAAATGTTCCTTAAGGAAGTTCAATGTTAGAGTTATTAAACTGGTTCAAATGATGTCTAATTGTCAATGCTAATAGGCTAGGTGAGCAATTGGCTCCAAACAACACAACATTAAATCTATAGGTTATGAACCCTTTATTCAAATCAAATAGATCCCTGAACCATAAGAACCTAAGTTGGTTCTTATCATATTCATTTTTAGATTATTCTCAAAAATGCCTTGAAATGTCACTTTGTACGGCTTATTTATCTAATCTGAACCTCAGTAAGATCTTCACAAGGTCAGAAATGAGATTAGGACCCTCAATCAGCAATCATTCAAACTGTGTTTATCACTGTTCTTTTAGGCTACAGTATAACTACTCTGAGTTTTGTTGTTGGGGGCATCTTGTCGATTAAACCCCCCTTGGGTTAAATAATGACAACCATCTTTTTAAAAGGGTTATTTGTTACTTCTTCAATGAAGCCTTTCTGTAGCTGTTCTTTGAAGACATCACTGTACATTTGAATATTATATCTTGTTTGAGTTTTTTCATTACTTTATATAAATGTCCTTTAGCTACTTTGAGATTATCTCTCAAAGTTGGACAATTTATTTTCCAAGGTAACTCAACAAAATAACTATTGTCTTTGCACTGAATGGTGTCTTCAAATCTTTTTACCATTAACTGATCTTCTGAAGTTTGATTTGTGTCATGTATACCCATAGATTCTAGCAACCATAAAGTTTGAATTGCCTCATCCAAAGTTTCATTTGATAGTGATGAATTAATGTTCTCAGTTGATATAATATTATTCAAAGTATTGCTATTCTTACAGGTATTATGTAGGACTGAGTTGAGGCACATAGTATTTGTTAGTCATGAACTATTTTGGTTTAGGTCTAGGTTGTATTTGGATAGGTCACCCAAAGGGGCTATGCCTGATGGAGTCTGATAAGCTATACCATCACCTATCTTCACTATGCCCTTATGAATAAGATTAATATAATCTGCCCCTATTAACATTTCAATGTTAGCTACTGTGTTTGTGATATGTCTATCAGCTATATTGTAGTGTTTTCCCAAATGATTTATGGTTTGTTCTAGTTTGGGTATAACCAGTTTGTTTTGTCCTACTTTTGAAATAATAACTGCTTCAATTTTCTCTAATTTATTTTCTAAATGTAGTTCCAGGTCAATTGTCATAGCTATTTTTGTCTGAGTTATCCTTAACAAAGGATGCGATACTGAGTTTTTGTTCATTCGGATTTGGTGTCAAACCCAATTTGGTGTCAAACCCAATTTATTAACTACATTTTGCGAAACAAATGTTTGTTGAGAACAACAGTCTATAAGACATCTCACTGGAGTGGTGCTACCCTCACCATTCACTAAGTCCAAAGTAATAGTTGGTAAAAGAATCTCAGTATTTCTTGTTACGTTGTTTGAACAAACAGAATGTCCCATGAAAGTGGCATTTTCTTGGTTACCTTTGTTTGGAGGAGGTATCTTTTGAGTTTGAGTACTGTTGTTTGGACACTATGGTGAATCACACATTGATGAGACATGTCGTAAACTTTTACAAAACTTACAATTGAATCTTAACCTAGATTTACAGTCTTTCTTATAATGTCCCTGGCCAGTACACTTTTTACATAGGTTCAACTGTTCACATTTTTTAGCTCTTGAGTTAAAGTCTGAATATTTGTCACACCCAGTACTACTATGTTCATCACTTGCACAAAATTTGCAATGTGGTGTGTAAGTTGAGGCAGCAGTTACATTAAAGTTCTGTAATGTAGGTGTTCGTGTATTACAGTTGGTCACATTTGATTCTACAGTACCAAGTTTTGTCTGTTTGGCTGTAGCTAGTTGGTCTCTGGGAACAGTCTTTGGTTTATCCATAGTCTGGGTCTTATTTTGTGTTGGAATATTTCTCAATTTGTAATTAGTTAAGAGAGTTGGAAAGTGTTTTCTGATATTTTCAAGAGTAGGATAATTTTCTCCCGTCTTTAGAACTAAAACATCTTTAACCCTCAAAGGAAGGCACCTAAGAATTATGCCTTGTATAATCCAAGATGAAGCTTTAACATCTATCTCATTGCTAACCAGTTGTCCTATAATAGCTTCTAATTTTGAATAAAATTTTTCCATATCACTATGGTTATCTTTTATGGGTGCAAAATCAATAATTTGTTGAGATAATTCAAATACAATCTCATCTTTATTAATGTAATTACGTTTTAAGAGATCAATAGCTACTTCATATGAATTCCCTACGGCTGGTAAATAGGCTATCAGGTAGTTCCAGGTAGTTCCTTTAAGGAAACTAGTTAAGTAGCTAAACTTATCAACAGTTGAAATATAAGGTTTATTACCTATTAAACTCAAATTTTTCAATGAAAGATGGGAATTGTACCGTGTCCCCTTCAAATGTTGGTACTAGCAAAGTGGGTAACGTAGCCCTAAATTCTTGTGACTCAGGATTTGGCACGCCACTTAAATTTGGTTGAAAGTTAGCTCTACTTTGATTAAAATCAGAAGTAGGTTTATTTGGTGTTAAGTCAGTCAAACGAGACTGTAGTCTCCTTATTTGCTGTTCAATTGAGATTACCTGAACATCATTATCAGCGTAAAGGTCTATCAGTTGTTCTTCAGCCATTTCGGATTCAACTAACTCTGAAATACTCTCATCAATGGCTATTATTTCCTCCTTTTTCTTTTCCAATTTAAGAATTACACATTCTAAATCTTCCTTACCTGGTTGTGTAATATTGTTAAAAGTGTTCACGGCCTTTGTAACAGCACCAAACTTTCCCCCCTTTTTCTTTTTTAACTTTTTCAATTCTTCACTGTCCATGTTTAAGTCAAAATTGTTTAACTGGGGCTCGTAATGAAATATAGGACAAGAAGAAATTACCAGAGAAGAGAGATCACAGACAAAACAGTCAAGTTTTAAATTTGGTTTAATCCCCCCCCAAGTACTTATGTGTCACTCAGGTCTAAGCTTATAAGAGAATGAGACTCCTTAAATGTAAATGTTTCCTAGTTAGGCCCTAGGTTGTAGACCTAATTAGGAAAGTTTGTTACTTTAGGCTTGATTAGGTTAGGCTCAGGCTAGACCATTTAGCCTAATTCTGCAATTTTTGTTAAGTAAGGTTAAGGTTTGTAAATTCCCCACACACGGACCACCAATGTGAAAAATGCTCTGTATGAATTGGTCCCCAATTAACCCACCCCTAATATCTCCAGTCTAACTATAGAGTAGATTAAGTCTAGCCTTGTAAGGGTCAGCCTAGAGATTCCGGAAATGGTCCAGAGCGGGCAGATAAATTGAGGTCCACAGTAGGATTCCTCACCAAATTAGGTTAGGGCAATCTACCTTCACCTTTGTTAAGCTATGAGTTGATGCTAGGTCTTAGGCCACAATGTAGGCCTAAGTTGTCTGACCCAGCTTAATTTAATGAGTTTACTTCTAACTGGGTTAAAACACAATTAGTCACTTACTGCTAGTTATTAGTCTCTTTTCTCCTTCCTGTATAATTGTCGAGAGCGTACTTGCTGGTGGGGATCTTCTTTCGTTGTCTGTTCTTCTCCCTTCTCTCGTTCCGTCTTGTCGCCCCGTTCCTCATTTTCGTTCTCCCTTGTCTTCCTTTTTTCGGGGCTTTTTCCACCAGCGTGGTCTTGGTTTTTTCTTCGGTTGGTTGATCAGTAATGTATATCTATTACCGAGCACGTTCTTGTCACACAGTATGTAAATACTAGTGTGGAGAATAACTCTGGTGAGCAACCAATTGGTTTCATTCACCCAGTTATTGACATAAAAGGAATTTAATAATTGTTAGATTAACTACCTACCTACTCAGTGAACCATTTTCGTTACCTCCCAACTACCCACACATCAGTTTTCCATAGAGAGGAAAGAAAAATTTTGGGAGGAAGATAGAAACCTTTTTAATTATTTGAAAATCAAAATGGCCGATATATTTCTACATTTCAATTCTAATTCAAATACAAACAAATACAAAACAATACAATCTTTTTCACTTAAGGAAATTTTGAGAATTTCAACGTGTATCAATCAGGGTTTTCATTCAGTGTTGGTACCACCACCACCACCAGTCACCACCACCAGTCACCACCACCACCATCATCGTCACTCTGTTCTTCATTCGAGTCACTTCCCACGCGGTGCTGCGTTGCGCGCTCCCACAAAATATCATCCTCTGAGCCGTCCATAGAATTGGAAATAGAGCATTTCTTGAAGCCATGGACGATATTCTCGATACAAATCAGATCCCGAGCGTGTAGCACCCAATCACGCGGGTGACTGACTCGCCCATAGTTTTCTAATCTTACCCGTAGGACTCAGGTAGGAGTAAGAGTGTGGTTGCCAGATAGAAGCCAATCTGCGTACTTCTTCCTTAAGTTGTCTTTGAATGGTTTAACACCAACAACATTCGTAACTCGTAACTGTGAGGTGAGGTCATACCTTCATGGATGTTAATCAAATTTGTATTAATTTTTGTAATTTCTTTTCGAACGTTTGGAGTCACGTGTCCTTTAAATGCGTCGAGCACGAGCATTCCTCTTTTTCTGGACACTATTCCTTGTCTTCTCCCCAAAATAACTTTAAGCCAGTCCTTATACTCTTCGGTCTCGGTGTATATATAATATATATATATACTGTATATTGGAGATTATCTCTGTTTGTCGGTGTGCCTTTAAAATGAATGTAAATAAGGTCAATTCTGCGCATTATGTAATAAGATTTGTGAAATAACTCCACTTTGCCAATAAAGCATAAAATTTTGTAGTGTGATAAATGGTGGCTCTAAACTGTGTATGTTTAGGAAGGCATAAACTATCCCATTTATAGGGATGTAACCTCGTAGATGTTCCTTGCGTCGGTTTCTCTTCGTACGAAAGTCGAGCTGATGATGGCCCGACTCTAACCATGGCTTGGTGGAGGGGAGAGACTCTTTCTCTCGCGATCTCCTTCACGCATAGCCAGGTACACCCGGCTCATCCGGGGCCGAACAAAACCAAGCGTCTAGTCTTTTTTTGAAGACTTCAACTTTGACACCAGTGATGTTTCTGATGTATTTGGGTAGCTGGTTAAATAGTCTTGGTCCTCCGACAACCGAGTTATTTTCCTTCAGAGTTGAAGATGTTCCCTGTCTGGCCTTTAGTTTGGGAACATTACACATTCAACCTTTCCTATTTTCAGTGTTTCCATGGTTACTGGGTTCAGTTTGAGGTTAGGTACCACTTTTTCTAAATTATGGTTCTCTCTCTCTCTCTCTCTCTCTCTCGCAACAATGGTTGGAAGTTGGATTTGAAGCGGTTTAGGACTAGTGTGTGTGGGAATTACTTTACATATAAGATCTGTGACACGTGAAACAGGTTACCTTCAGAAGTTGTGAACAGTTCCTCTGTGGATCATTTTAAGAAAAGGTTAGACCAAATCTTGCGCACTATTTGATGGTGCAAAAAAATTTCCCTGGCATCCGTTGCCATTGGTACCTCCTCGGTATGGGCCGCAAGGCCTTTTGAGGAACTTCTTTTCCTTGTAACTCCTTGTAACTCTCTCTCTCTCTCTCTCTCTCTCTCTCTCTCTCTCTCTCTCCACCGAATATAGATTTAATGTACGAAGTGTTTCCCAGTAGTTGAGTGAGGTCTTTGCTCGATCCATCTTGGCTGGCAAATTTCTTGCAATTTTCTCCTTTTTCTTTTTTATATCGAGACTACAATATATATATATATATATATATATATATATATATATAATGTTACAGGGAATCTGTGTAACTAGGAATTTCATGAAATCCCTAAAATGTTCAGGGATTTCATGAAATCTCGTTACACAGATTTCCTGTAATATAATATATATATATATATATATATATATATATATGGCATGCGAGATCAAACTTTAAAATATAGACTAGGCCTATGCATTGTTAATCATTTGAAGTATAAACGTAGTCGCAAAGCAATAAATAATCCATTAAATTTAGTAACTAACTTTTATGAGCACTGTGCACGAGTTTCGCAATTTGGAAGGCGACAATTTTTCCACAAAGGGAAGCGTCACGTGACGCAAGAATTTTATAGATTTAGCAAGCTGGTCTCAGCCTAGGACCAATAGGCCCAACTTGGTAGCCTTGTCATACAGCTCTAACTCATTAAATTCAGTAACCTTTATGCTAATTGTTATAATACATAAAACAGTTTACGTATTTGTGAGGCAAATATTCTTTAATTAAATACTAGGCCTAACTTATTTGTGAGAAAATAACTTCGGAGGGTGCCTAACTCAACGATGGGGTTCCTTCGTGACTGTCCCTACAGCCCCCCCTATAAAGGGAACCTGACATTATTTTCGTAAAGGCTCGGTGAACACCTGCCTCCGTCATTAGATCTAAGTTAAAACATTCGAAATGAATTAAGATTAACTTCCGAGGGTAAATTGAAGAAAAAAAAAACGTTTCGAACCTTTTAACCTTCGCTTTCCCCTCAGTTCCTCCTCGGGGTCCTCGTTATTAACTTGATGTAGGTCCCTAGTGTGAGTTTTAATCCTTTAATTAAAGTATTTTATATTGAACATAAATCTGTGACTGTTTCAAAAAGTGCATTTTAAGGAAACACTGTTCGAGCCCTCACTCGCGTCCGGGACACTGATTACGCACTTCTCAGCTTGATGAGATTAAGGCTAAGTTAGATTAGGTCAGGTCTTGGTCCGTTACGGTCCGTTAATTTCTTAAATTTAAGAAGGTTAATTGAACTCCGTTTTTTAAGCTTTGTTTTCCAATCAACGGATTCACTCTCAATAATTCTCTCTCTCTCTCTCTCTCTCTCTCTCTCTCTCTTATATATATATATATTATATATATATATATATATATATATATATGAGAAGAAGGGAGGGAGAGAAGAAGGGAGGGAGAGAAGAAGGGAGGGAGAGAAGGAGGGAGGGAGAGAAGGAGGGAGGAGAGAAGGAGGGAGGGAGAGAAGGAGGGAGGGAGAGAAGGAGGGAGGGAGAGAAGGAGGGAGGGAGAGAAGGAGGGAGGGAGAGAAGGAGGGAGGGAGAGAAGGAGGGAGAGAGGCGACTGACGTGACGTTCGTCAGGATAAACAATTGAAGTGAAAATGAAAACAGGATGATTTTTTATTCTACGCATTCCACTATGAACGTAAAGATATATATATATATATATATATATATATATATACACTGTGTATACACTGTGTATATATATATATAGGGTGTGTGTGTGTATATATGTATATATATGTGTATGTATGTTATAATGTTTCAGACCAACAAAGACCCTAGGATCCACTCATGGCTGGTCTACCTAACTGTGTTCGTAATTGTGTATTGTGCATGTCCTCCGTGATGGTGGAGGGGACCTACTATTTTACGTGGGT
Organism: Bathynomus jamesi; assembly: GCA_023014485.1. Classification (NCBI taxonomy): domain Eukaryota; kingdom Metazoa; phylum Arthropoda; class Malacostraca; order Isopoda; family Cirolanidae; genus Bathynomus; species Bathynomus jamesi. The sequence goes on from JAJOZX010007546.1 coordinate 210,099, forward strand.
TCTGAACCGTAAGAACATAAGAAATTTTTATAGTAGGCACACTAGGGGACACTTCGGCCCATCGAGGCGGCTCCACTATGTAAAAACTGCCGGTACATTGGCAACGACTAATTTTTACAAAACTAATTAATTACCAATTTAAAACTAAAGATAGAATCTCTGGATCCAGAGGATCAAGTCATAATAGACTACTATCCACAAATATGTTACACTCTATATCTACTTATAACCGACATGCAAATATATCAGATCCAAAGAATCCAGTCAATTTCATTACGGTATCCATCAATACCAGTACCTTGCCAACCAAAAATAAGTCACGGTCCATATCGATTGCGGACCAAGTCACAATTTACAACCATATACATTACAATATATATACTTAGGAGGAAAAGTGTAGGTGTGGCTGTAAAGACTGTACAGTAATGTAGAAATGTGTGTGCACCCATTTTGGGTCTCCCATTTAAAGGTGTTTGTGGGGCAAGTGAAGATCATGAGTTTTTCAATACCTCACGGTACTATGGGGGGCACCGCTCGGTAGAGGAATCTCTTTAAATGGGGTGTGTAAGGACAGAGAGTATCCCCTAACCCAAGATGCTGCTGCTGCCTCCCTATATCCCACAACACTCGTGTTGAGCTGTGGGATCTATCCCCACAAAGCCTTAATTTTACTACCTTAAACTATACCCAATCTATCAACATATGCGTCTAATCGATTTTTAAAAATGTTTATAGACGTGCTACTAATTACTTCTACCGGCAAACTATTCCACCTATTACTGTTCTATGCGTAAAAAAGTTTTTGGCGACTGTTGTCTCGAACCTTCTACTTGTCAACTTACACCCGTTATTTCTAGTCCTATTATATTGAGATATTTCGAAAGAGCTATCTCTATCTACGTTATCGAACCCATTCATAATTTTGAAAAACTGGATTAGATCACCCCTTAGCCTCCTAGTCTCGAGTGTTGTCAATTTTAACTCCTTAAGCCTATCCTCGTACGACTTTGACCAAAGCGACGGAATCATCTTAGTTGCTCGTCTTTCGACTCTTTCGCCCATCGTCAAGGGCGTACAGATGACCTAACCGGCCATTCAGTTGACCTAACAGGGCATTCAGTTAACCTAACCGGGCATTATTGTTTTTGTAACCCTTCGTGCGGGTAGCAAAAATATCCCGCGTTTTAACAAAAATATCACGACTTAACCTAACCAATCGTCAAGGGCGTACAGTTGACCTAACCGGGCATTCAATAATTTTACCGTAGGTTTCGATTTATATATATATAATATATATATATATATATATATACAGGGCTTTTTTTGTGACGGTACGCACCGGTACGGCGTACCGGCACCTTTTTGAATAATTAATTCGTGGATTATCTAGAATCTTTCTTTAAATTTGTAAGTTTTCTAAAAACTTAAGCGATATTCTATTATAATATTGTGTAGTATAAAATGATAGTGTATACCTATTCTATTTCATGGCAAGTATAGTTGTTTATGGTAAGCATTGAAATCAATTGTAGATAAACTTTACGTACACAACAAATGTAAAACATCTAAAAATAAACTACGAGCTAGTACACAATACAATTTATTATGCGCCACTCACCAGTTGACACTAACAGCAAGGAACGAAGTCGACATTTTGAAGCAGATGACAACTTGATGAAAATTTGGAATTTTCTATAAAACGGTAAGTTAATGTTATGAAGTGTGTGTGTATATATATATATATATATATATATATATATATATATATATATATATATATATATATCCCAATGAGTACCGGCACCTTTTTTTTACAAAAAAGCTATATATATATATATATATATATGCCCGGTTAGGTCAATTGAATGCCAGGTTAAGGCGTTATATATATATATATATATATATATATATATATTAAAAAGCACTCGACACTGTAGTAGTGTACAATCGAAAAGTGGCGCTTCGCAGAATTTAACCGGACACCGTGAAAAAATGAAGGCGAGGCTAGCCTGGAATATATATATATATATATATATATATATATATATATATATACACACACACACACACACATTGTTCATTGTATTAATCTGTATTCACTTTGACGAAATATTTGGGAACTATAATTCTCTTTTCCTGAATTGGTTTAGCCAATTGAATTTTTTTAATTGAATAACCTTTATTAATAATGAAATAAATAATTGGTTTTACAATTTGCAATCACATAAATAATTGTGAAGTTCGACTATTTACTTTATTTAACTTGGCCCTTAAGCTTTAGGCTTTACTGGGCTCAATCATTTTTCGTTAACTTTATAAATGATAAAAAAAATGGAGGTTTTCAACGTTTAGAACGAATATACGCACTTAATTCGTAGAATAAAAAAAAAAAAAAATCAAATTTAAATCCATTTCGAGTGACTGACTAACTTTACCGAGCGAGGCAAAGATCACGTGAAGGAAACGTGCTAGTCTCGTATCAATGCGTACGAGTATATACACCAAAGTATACGACACCCTCGTACATTGATATACACAAATGAGTGTATAAGCGTATAGGAGTGTATGTATATACGTATTTGTATACGTGTATACGAGCAGTCTCGTATTTATTTTGCATTTATTTGCTCGCTCCTTCGACATTGGGTGAGCTTTGATAAGCAGGACGGAAGGTTTGCTCCTTTTCTTCCATGATTCTAAAAGTGTTTAATGCTAAAAATGCAAACTTCTATTTCATAATTACGATACTTTATTAAATCAAATCAACAATTTAATCCAAATTTAATATAATTTAATATAATTTAATATAATTTACAGAAAGTGAAAAGATAGGGAAAGCATTATCTTAAAAAAGGTTCCTCAAAGGAATATACAGGGTGTCCCGTAAGTCTGGACCCATAGGGAAAAATAATAAAATTACAAAATAGTCCAAAAATTTATTACATAATCTGTTCAAAGTGTCCGCCGTTGTGTCGCACACATAGTTGAAGACGCAATCTCCACTGCGACAGCACTTTCTGAATCACAGTCGCAGAAATTTCTTGACACGCCTCCACAATGCGTGCTTTAAGGTGGAAAATGTTCTGAAGTTTGACCTCGTACACTTTGGCTTTCAAGTGGCCCCACAAATAAAAATCATAATAAAAAGATAATAATAATAATAATAATAATAACAATAAAAAAATATATTATAAATCCCTATGGGTCCAGACTTACGGGACACCCTGTATATATATACGGGTGGGTCAAAAGTCTGGCCCCATAGGAGGTTTACGTTCACATAGACTAAAATTTTTGTCTATAATTATTTTTATTTTTTTCAGATTGGTAGATCGTCGTAGGGAGTATTGTCAGTGGTTTATGCAACATAGGCAGTTGGAAAAGCGTATCATGTTCACTGTTCAGTGACGAAGCAATTTTTTACCTAAACGGTTCAGTCAACAGACATAATGCACGATATTGGGCTAAAGAAAATCCACATTGGATTGAGGACGGACGCTCGCAGTACAACCCAAGAGTTATGGTATGGGCTGCTATGTGGGGAGATACGATAATTGGCCCATACTTTTTCCCCGACAAACTGGTGAATCATACCTTCATTTGTTAGCAAATTTCCTTACGCCTCGATTGTATGAACTACCATTACGGCATCGGAGAGCTATGTGGTTTCAGCACGATGGGGCTCCGCCGCATTTCGCAAGGGCCGTTCGCGAATTTTTGCAAGAAACATTTCAAGGGAAATGGATTGGTCGACGTGGGCCAATTGAATGGCCGCCCAGATCTCCGGACCTGACTCCTTTGGATTACTTCTTATGGGGACACCTTAAATCAGTTGTGTACGTTAACAGGCCAAGAACAATACAGGCGCTAAAGGATACCATAACAGCAGAAATTGAAGCCATAAGAACGAATATTACCATCCTCAGGAATGTGCAAACGTCTTGCGTCAACCGGGTTACAAAGTGTTTAGAAGAAGGTGGACGTCAATTTGAACACCTATTGTAATTTCTGAATTAAAACATTAAGGTAGGCCGAAATTTTCTTTGCCATTATAAACTTCCTATGGGGCCAGACTTTTGCCCCACCCTGTGTGTATATATATATATATATATTATATACTGTATAAGAGTATATAGGAGAACATTCCGCGCGGAATGTTATCCTATACAAGCGTCGTTTTTTACGTTAATTGTACTGCGTGTTCTTTGCAGTTGAAATGTGTATATATAGGTGCGGCATGCGGGAGGTGCCCCCCTCGGGGCATTGGTTTCTGCGCGTATGTAGGAGAATTACGACTTCTGATCGTGTGAGGACCATGGTGTAGTGGTTATCATATCTGACCGGCAATCGGAAGATCCCGGGTTCGATTCCCGGGTGGTTACCTCATTTTTTCATTTGTTCGTTCACCCTCCTCATCTTGCGCGGAATGTTCTCCTATACAAGCGTCGTTCTTTACGTTGATATATATATATATATATATATATATATATATATATACGAAACCTATATATATATACTTAAATTGACTACTATCGGAACGAAACAAAAGTAGTGGTCACTTTAAGCAAGTGATCACTTTACAAAAAACTTGCTATTTCTTCGAAGAGCTGATAACAAACGTGGGTTCAACTCTAAAAATGATATTATTATTTCGGGGTATTTTTATATTGAAACTTATTCATTTAAATTTTATTTATTTAAGCGCAGAAACCGTTTTTCAGAAGTTATAAGTAAGTAAGAGTCATGACAGAATGAAGTTGTAAGACCATTGCGTTTTATTAACATCGTATGGTCACTATACTGAAAAAAATTTACATTATAAATATAAAATATTTGCTGGACCATAGAAAAAGTGGTCACTATACAAAGTTTTTTATTAAAGTAGTTGATTGGGTCGTTTAACCACGTTCACAACATTTAAGAACGTATGACGGACGAGACGTACGAATTTATAAAGTTGGAATCCAAACCACGAGTCGTTACGTGAAATCGTCGCATGAATGAAAATGGTGCGGGGTCACTCGCATTTGTAAACAGAACTGCGAAGAAGTAGTCGCGTTTAGGAAGAAATTTTAGAATACTTCATGGTGGAGTCTGCGGAACACCCGTATGGAGACGGACCATTTATTTTTCAACAAAACCTCGCTCCAGCTCACGCGTCTCGTACAACATCCGCGATGTTTGATGCTCATCAAACTGAAGTACAACCATGGCCAGCGAATTCTCTGATCTAAGTTAATCCGATAGAAAATCTTTGAAATATTACTAAGAAGAAGAAGGTCCAAAAGCGTAAACCAGGAACACTTAATGAACTGACGAGGCGCTTGATGACGACCTGTCGATCGATAACTGCGAAAGGTTTGTCGATTCGATGCCACGTCGATTGTAGGCCGTAATCAGGGCCAAGGGTGGACCAACTAAATACGAAGGGGCAGAATTAAAAGGACTTTGATAGAGGTTTAATATATTGGCACAACTTAATAAACATAATGAATTTATTCTACTTTTTTCCAACACCTGACAACATTAATACTATGAACACCCAGGAATATCAGTCTGTCTTTCTGGCTGAGACGCTTCAGGAATGTCAAACTCTAAGTGACGTCATAAAACCGCATTCCCATTGGCGGAAAGTGTCATGACGTCATCCGGCTCTACTCTGACTGGCTGGTGCGGATGACGTCACAGATTTCCTCACCCTCCTATTGATATTTTCGTTAGCTTTAACCAAACTATTACGACTTAACCTAACCAATCGTCAAGGGCGTACAATTAACCTAAAAAAATAAATAACATTTTTTTTTTGTTTATTTAACGAAAATATCACGACTTAACCTAATCAATCGTCAATGCCGTCCGTGCGTACAGTATAAAGAATCCTCTTCTCTTAATAAAAATAAGTAAATAAATAAAAATTTATTGTTTTTTATTTTTTTAGGTTAATTGTACGCCCTTGACGATTGGTTAGGTTAAGTCGTGATAGTTTGGTTAATTTTTGCTACCCGCGACCCGCACGAAGGGCGGGTCTTAGGCTAATATTTTAATATTTTCGTATGTCGCCATACATTAACTTTTCGCTATTTAATTAATCAGGTTTTCGCTATATTTTAATTTTTTTCAAAACTGACACACACACACCACAGTGACGGTGACGGTGAGTGAGTGACGGGTTAATTTAATTTATTATTTTAATTTAATTATTTATTATTATTTTATTTATTATTTTATTATTTCACACACACACACGTGTCTTTTTATCATAATGACGTCACAGACACTCGATATTCCTTATAAAGGTTATAACTTAAAGATATTATCAAAGTCATGAGCGCATTTAAGGCAGTATTCTATTTGTTTGGTCCGAAGTTTTATATATATATATATATATATATATATATATATTATATATATATATATGTATGTATGTATACCTAGTAACCACACAGACAACACTGTAAAATAGGAAAGGTAGATGTGTAGTGTTGGCAAACTAAAGGCCAGACGAGGGACACCATCAACTCTGAAGGAAAATTGGTTTATGAGAGGGCCAACGCTTTCTAACCCGCTTTCGAAGCGCATCAGGCACATCACATCACTAGTGTCGAAGTTGAAGTCTTCAAAAGAACGCTAGACGTTTGGCTCAGGACGGTCCCGGATGATCCGGGTGTGTCTGGCTATGTGCGATGGAGATCGCAAAAGAGCAACTCGCTCCTTCACCAGGCCAGGCCTAGAAGTGGGCACACCATCTTGACCTTCGTGTGAAGAGAGACCGACGCACGGAACTACTAACAGGTTTATATATATATATATATGTATATATATATATATGAGAGAGAGAGAGAGAACGAACGTTATTGGCAGGAGAAAAAGTAACTTTCAAAGTCCATCTGATGATAATAATAATAATAACAAAAATAGGACTAAAACTAAAAATAGAAGTAATGAAAATACGAATGTTGATGTTTCGTCGAGCTACGGACTAAAATTTTTGTATCATGAAGGCAAAAATGTAGAAACCCTAAAGCCGGACTCGTGAATAGCTCCGAGAATTGGATAGTCCGAGTTTTGAATTCTTCGCATTTGACTGTATCGAGGGCGTCTCATTACCTCCAGGAGGAGGTTCGGCCCATTGTGGTCACCGAATATTCGCGAAGCTGAGCTCCTTCGTGGTAACTTACGCGGGAGTCTGTAGATCGGTTATTATGAAAATTTAGTATAAAACAAATTTTGAGTTGTTCCGAAGCCTTTTTTCTGGTTACCCCAAAGTTGGTGGCCACAAATATTTTAGTCTTTTACTAGTTTCGCTCGTACAGAATCTGATGAAGTGCCTCATAATCACGTTTGGTTTAGCATAGAAATTTCCACGTTGTTTTTCTTATGCCTTGAGTCGTCACCGAAGGAGATGTGTTAACTGGACTCAAATTCCTCAACTTGCTTTACTGCTTCGCCTTTCGGAAATTACAAAGCGCACTGTCTTAACCCCTACACTACCCACGGTACCTATTTATCTACCAACCAATTTATTTGTATGGAAGGATAAATAGCTGGGTGAAATGAGCGCCACCTACCGTCGCCGTCGGGAATCGAACTCGGGGTCGGTGGATTTGTAGACATCGATGCTTACCACACTACCACCGAGGGATTATATATACATATATATAAACAAACACTTTATTATTTACTAATATAGGTGAAGAGAAGCGAAATGAAATGAGCCAAGGTATTATGATTCTAAATGCTTGTTACGTTATCAACCAACATTTATTTTTCTTCATTGTCCGTCATTGCCCTACCTCAGTGGTTCTTAACCTTTTTAGGGGGCGACCCAAATTCCTGTCGCGGGGATAGCTCGGCGACCCATGCCTTCAAACAGTTCGCTCGCAATAGATAATAAAATATATAATTAATGATAAAATGATTAGGGATAACGTAAATAAATGATAATGACAATTTAATGACCCAATCAAAATGGCTTGGCGACCCAAATTTGGGTCGCGACCCAGGGGTTAAGAACCACTGCCTTCCGACTTCCCAATACTTGATGGATTTCCGTTGATCTTCTTTTAAGGCAGAAATGTGGACAGGCATCGATTTAATGAAATTGGAAAGTTTCTCTCGTGGAATTTCGTCCCATTTCGACTTCAAAATGTCAATCAAGCTTTTCCTGGAAGTGGGTTTATTCTACATGTTATTCAATGCCAAGCCTAAGAGGGCCCACACGTGTTTAATGGGGGTTCATATCCGGCGACTGACCCGGCAACTGCAATCGTCGGATACCTTCATCACCGTGTCAGCGTTGAGTTTGTTATCGGTCTCTCTCTCTCTCTCTCTGTCTCTCTCTCTCTCTCTCTGTCTCTCTCTCTCTCTTATCTCTCTATATATATATATATATATATATATATATATATATATATATATGGATTGAACTCAGAATGGTCCCCTGAGGTTTTTTCATGATACACACGACCGGAACCGTGCATGGAACAAGGAACTCTTCTGGGACTCTTGCGACTTACTTAAAGCAATTGGTATCAATGTAGT
>JAJOZX010007547.1:0-40000 GCA_023014485.1 Bathynomus jamesi
TTATTTTCCTTCGAATGCAGCATTTGATTTTCGCCAAACATGTCGTTACTGGTTGTTCCCAAATAATTCAATTTTGGTCTCGTCTGTTCAGAGAACTTTCTTCCACAATGCAAATCCATCATTTTGATGAACCGTGGCGTACTTTAAACGAGCATCTTTGTGCGCTTCTCGTCACAGAAGTTTTCTTCATGCAACTCTTCCATGCAGATCATTCTTTCTCACTGTACGACGTAGAGGGATGGACATCGATCTTAGACAGTCTTAATGTTTGGCAAATATCACATGCAGCCACTCGTGGATTTCCAGCAGACATTCTTTCAATCCGTAGCTGTACGTTTTAAAATCTTGCAAGGTTGTCCACACCTTGGTAGAGTTTTTATTGTTCCAAAAAGCCTTTCCATTTCTTTATAACTGCAATAAACAGTCGTAAATGGAATTCGAAGTAGTTCTATTTTCCTATAACTCCTTCCAGACTCGTGTGCAGCAATAACAGATCAAGATCCGTAGACAACTCTTTACCAAGATACCCATTGCTTACTAATGGCTTGTACACTGTACGGTCATCCGTCTTCCATAAAGATTCAGGGAGAAAATTCTGGAATTCAGAATTGCCAACAAGTCTCTAATCAATAAACAGCCAACTACTAGTAAAAATTTTAAATTCTTCAAGCCTAAGGTGGACACACAACGTATTAAATAATTTTTTTAAGTAAATGTACGAAAACGTTTATATATATATATATAATATATATATATTCATATATATATATATATTCATATATATAAATATATATATATATATATATTCTATATATATATATATATATATATATATATATTCATATATATATATATTCATATATATATATATTCATATATATATATATTCATATATATATATATTCATATATATAATATTCATATATATATATATATTCTATATATATTCATATATATATTCATATATATATTCCTATATATATATGAAAAATTATTTCACGAAAGTGACACGTGAAAAGTATTTATGATGAATAAAACCACGAAGGAAAAAAGAAACACAAACGGGTGCTCAAGCGCTTTCGTCTAATGACATTCGTGGTTTATTCATCAATAATATATATCATATATATATATTAATATATATAATCATATATATATATTTCATATATCTATATATTCAGATATATATATTCATATATATATATTCATAATATATATAATATTCATAATATATATTAATATTATATATAAAATTTAATATATATATATATATATATATATATATATTCATATATATATATTCATAGATATATTATATATTTCATATATATATATTCATATATATTTAGATAATATATTCATATTATATATATATATATATCATATATATGAATATATAATATCATTTATATATATATATATATGAATATATATATATATATATATATATATATATATATATGAATAATATATATGAATATATATATATATATATTCAATATATATATTCATATATATATATATATATATATATTCATATATATATTTATATATATATATATATATATATATATATATATTCATATATATATATATATATACATATATATATACATATATATATATATTCATATATATATATTCATATATATATATTTCATATATATATATAATATATATATCATATATATACAGGGTGGGCGGAAAGTAGCTCCCTAATTTAAATTACATATAAATTATGTATAAATTGTGATTGTATTGTTATATTGTTATGGTGTATTCTCTAAATAGGTAAATTGTAACGGTAATCTTTTTTTTCTCTAAAGTGTTCTCTTTGTGTTCTCTAAAGTGGTACAATTGTAACGTTCATTTTTTTTTTTCATTTCAGATTGAAGGGTAACATGGCTGAGCGTTTAACACTGCAGGAGCGTGCCCAGTTGGCGGCACGGTACGAAGTTTGGCAATCTGTCGTTCGAGTTCAAAGATGGTGGCGGGCCATTCACGGACCACGTGCCCAAGTGGACCCGAAAACAATCAAGAACTGCCACTCGAAGCTCATGACCACGGGGTCTGTGGCAGATGTTCGAAGATGTGGTCGCCCTTCGACATCCAGGGCCCAGGAGACGGTGCAGGCAGTTCAGGAAATGTTCGCACGGAGTCCACGAAAGTCAACTCGCCAGGCAGCTCGGGAAAGTGGACTCTCCCGCTACTCAGTGCGAACTGTGCTGAAGAAGGCCAGCCAGGAGCCCCGACTTGACACCGTGCGACTTCTTTCTTTGGGGGTGGGTAAAGGAAGAAGTCTACCGCACCAAACCGAGGACATTGGAAGAACTGGAGGACCGAATTCGGGAAGTCATGTCCTCCATCCCGCCGGAGATCCTGCTAAAGTCAGTGGACGCCATTCCTGGGAGGCTCCAGAAGCTGGTGGAAAGAGTTGGAGCCCACATTGAATTTTAGAGAAAATCTACCATGTATGCCTACCTTCTCATATTATTTCTTCTGAAATAAATGGATAATATACGTATTTTTTTACCAATCCAAAATAGGGAGCTACTTTCCGCCCACCCTGTATATATATTCATATATACAGGGTGGCGGAAGTAGCTCCCTATTTTGGATTGGTAAAAAAATACGTATATTATTCATTTATTTCAGAAAAAATAATATGAAAAGGTAGGCATACATGGTAGGTTTTCTCTAAAATTCAATGTGGGCTCCAACTCTTTCCACCAGCTTCTGGAGCCGCCCAGGAATGGCGTCCACTGACTTTAGCAGGAACTCCGGCGGGATGGAGGACATGACTTCCCGAATTCGGTCCTCCAGTTCTTCCAATGTCCTCGGTTTGGTGCGGTAGACTTCTTCCTTTACCACCCCCGAAAGAAAGAAGTCGCACGGTTACCGCTGAAAAACGGCAGAATCCGTTCAGTGTAACGGTGTGGTGTGGTATGACCTCAGATCAGGTTGTGGGCCCGTTCCTTCTGCGCAACACCATGAATGCTGAGCGGTACCTTGCTATGTTGCGAAACGAGGTCTGGCCGGTTGTCAGCACATGGGAGAACATCGACGATCTGATATTTATGCAAGATGGCGCCCCTCCGCACTTCGCTCTTGTTGTCCGTGAGTGGCTGGATGCCCACTTCCCTGGGCGTTGGATGGGTCATCGTGGTCCACATCAATGGCCAGCCAGGAGCCCCGACTTGACACCGTGCGACTTCTTTCTTTGGGGGTGGGTAAAGGAAGAAGTCTACCGCACCAAACCGAGGACATTGGAAGAACTGGAGGACCGAATTCGGGAAGTCATGTCCTCCATCCCGCCGGAGTTCCTGCTAAAGTCAGTGGACGCCATTCCTGGGCTGCTGCAGAAGCTGGTGGAAAGAGTTGGAGCCCACATTGAATTTTAGAGAAAACCTACCATGTATGCCTACCTTTTCATATTATTTCTTCTGAAATAAATGGATAATATACGTATTTTTTTACCAATCCAAAATAGGGAGCTACTTTCCGCCCACCCTGTATATATATATATATATATATTCATATATATATATATATCATATATATTCATATATATATATATATATATATATTCATATATATATATATATAATATATATATATATATATTCATATATATATATATATATTCATATATATATATATCATATATATATATATATATATATATATATATTCATATATATATATATTATATATATATATATATATATATTCATATATATATATATATATTCATAATATATATATATATATTATATATATATATATATATATATATATATATATATATATATATTCATATTATATATATATATATATATATATATATATATTCATATATATATATATATATATATTCATATATATATATATATATATATATATATATATATATAATATATATATATCATATATATATATTCATATATATATATATATATATATATATATATATATTATATATATTCATATATATATATATTCATATATATATATATATATATATATTCATATATATATATATTCATATATATATATATAATATATATATTCATATATATATATATATTCATATATATATATATTCATATATATATATATATATTCATATATATATATATAATTCATATATATATATATATATATAGAGATATATATATATATATTCATATATATATATATATATATATATATATATACTGTATATATATATATATATTCTTTCTTTGGTTAGCTTCCATGTGTGTGTGTGTGTGTGTGTAAACAAGTATTTCTTTTCTCTCCACAGACAAATGCACTTCAAATTGAGATAAGCGCCAAAACAAAAGTATCTCTGCTGAATACTACAAAGTGCGTTCAATAAAGGATTTGGACAAGTGTTCCTCCCAACTTTTCAAGGAGTGTAACATCGGTTTCAACGCATTTTTTGCCCGTATAATGCACTAAAAATGCTAAGTTAATTAAAGGAATTAATGAAGTATTATACGTATCTCGACTATCTGAGTGAAAAAAAATTATTTGTTCTTATCATTGTATCAATGAAGAGAATTTTTAAAGTAAATGTGAAAAACACTAAATTCTAAATTCCTCGTCTACCCAAACAGAAAAAAAAAAAACTTTCCTATGTTCGCTCAGATTTTACGTGCATATCCTTATCTCTAAACCCCGTATGTGAGGACCAACGTATAATGAAAGCGCGCATGAAAACCTACACAGATAACGCATTTTCAAACTTCAAAATTTTGGGAAAAAAAAAATATTTTCAAAATCTGGAAATTTTAAATTCTCGAAATTCTAAACTTAAAAAAAAAAATATATATTTTTGTCAATGTTACTGCCGTACCCAAACGTACTGAAAAAGAGTAATGGGAGAATCAGAGGAGGCCAGAAGAGGGAGGGGGCAGAGGGGGAAAGGAGAGAGAGGTTTGTCGGAATACGGAAGAGGGGAATATCGAAAATATAAACTTCAGCTCTTACAAATGTAGAACCAGCGTTATTATTATTATTATTATTATTATTATTAAATGGAATATAGCATCATATTTTCAACAATTAAAACTTTCGATGGACCACATTCTATGGAAGGGAGAAAGGCAATAAAATGGGAAACTGTGGGCAAGTGGAACTTCAACCCACGTCTTAGATTCGATTCCTACTATCTCTCGGGTTGTTTTATGGGATTTATATCCTGCTAATAAAGCTTATCATTATCATTTACTGCCTTTTCCCACTTTTACATTATTTAAGTAAGGTTAACTGCACTTAAAAAATACTCAACTCAATATATTTACAATTATCTCCCAATTTCTCTCTTTTCTCTTATTATATATATATATATATTATATATATACAAAGCTGGGCACAAACCGTTAATCCGTTAATCGTTAATTAACGAAGTTAACTTTTTCGTTAACGATTTAACTTTTAAGTTAACTTTGAAAATCATTATCGGACTAATTAACTTCCGTTACATTTAACTTCCTTTAACTCAAGTCCGTTAACCCAAAAAATTCATAAATAAACGTTTAAAAGTTTCTATTATTTTCAGTGCTGAGCAGGTGCGCAATTAATCCGCCACTGTTAATAGTGATGAACGAATTTCCATTTCCGCAGTGCAAAATCAGGCGATATATTTGTTTCCGTCGCCACAATTTGTGTCTTACCAAATATGGTAGTTATTTATGGCATTGGTTTGAGCAAAACATGGTCGACTGTAAAATCAGGAGGAAAGATTTGCCATTTGAGTTGAATGTTTCAACTTCTTTCAAGAAATATCACGAGCATTTTAAGGCACTTTCAATAATATATATGTAACAATTACAACAAATAACTACATTCGTTTCATTTGCAGTCTGTCTCTTGCGCAACATGTTTGTGCTAGTGAATATTTAAAATAATCGTTGTCAAGTAAGTCATGTATATTTATAATATGTCTGTGAGTACCTTATTAGTAGTCTCCTTGATACATTTCAAGAACCATAAAACTGATCAGGTAAGATTTCAATTCTCATGTCACTTTGATGACATAAATTAAGTCAATTGATGTCTTACAATGGGAGCGTTTTCAACTTAACCCTTTATGTCCTGGCGGTACTTCTAGGTACCACATCTTTAAAATCTCCATAATTATTTTTCTACCCGGTTGATCCTGCCGGTACTTTCAAGTCCCAATGTGAATTAGTTTCTTTATGAGATAATAGATGGCGTTGAGAAGTAAATGTGAGCGTGTGGCGCCAGAGGCCATGAAGCAGCAGTCCAACGAAGTGGGCAGCAACAGTGGAGGCAGCAACAACGAGGAGGAGGAGGAGGAGGATGACTTCTTCAGTGCTGTCATCCAGACAAGAGAGAGCAGCAGAAGCCACAGGTCACTCAAGGGCAAGGCCCAGAACTTGGTCAAGACCTGGCTGGAGACCAACTCCAAGGACTTGCTGACAGATGCTGCCTTCTTGGGTGAGCAAGTGTTGGTGGACTTGTTCATCAAGTTCAACACAGCCATCTCCTCCAGTGCTGCAGTGGAGCGTTTGTTCTCTATGGGCAAGGACATCCTGAGGGCCAAGAGATCATCCCTGTCTGATGAAAACTTTGATATGCTAATTTTC
The DNA here is from genome assembly GCA_023014485.1 of Bathynomus jamesi. Classification (NCBI taxonomy): domain Eukaryota; kingdom Metazoa; phylum Arthropoda; class Malacostraca; order Isopoda; family Cirolanidae; genus Bathynomus; species Bathynomus jamesi. The sequence goes on from JAJOZX010007547.1 coordinate 6,618, forward strand.
ATGAAGGGCAACATGCATCTCATGGACAAAATGGAGAACGAGAAGAAGAGGGAAAATTAAATTATATATATATATTGTGTTTTTCATTTTTTTATAATAAAAGTTAACGTTAACGGTTTATCGGAAACTTCCGTTACATGTTTAACGAATTAACGGATTAACGGTTAACGAAGTTACCTTTTTGGTTAACGGTGCCCACCACTGTGTATATATAATATATATATATATAAAATGCAAAATCGTGCGTGTTCGTATATATATATATATATATATATATATATTATATATATATATATATATATATATATATATATATATATATCAGTCGGTAATATTTTAAAACCTCGGCAACGCCACCTCCCCAAAATTTAGTATTATTTCAGTATCTTGCTAGAGTTCATGTTGGCCCATAATCGTACAAAGAACACAAAGACTCCACTTCTGTTTCTTTCCCATCGTAAAATTAGGTTTTAAACGCTCGTAAACGCTCCTTACGTTAGACATTATTCCATTTTTACTCCTTTCTGAAAAAAAAGTGGGGTTATGATGTTTACGAAGCTGTGGAATATATATATATATATATATATATTATATATATATATATATATATATATATATATATATATATATACAGTATAGTTCAGGTTCGGAGCCACGACGTTTCGGTGATCCGCCGTTACGTTACGTTAAGTTAGGTTAGGTTACCCTAACCTAAAATAAAACAAAAACCTGGGTGTGTAAAATCCTAAGGTAGCATGAAGTAGTAATAATTTGACTTGGGAGTTTTTTAATTCAAATCCTAAAGCGAATGAAATTCGTAAAAATAATAATTATATACAGGGTGGGCCGTAAGTTTCCATACATATGAAAATTTAAACGTTTGTTTTTATGTTTCAGATACCCTAAGAATATGCGTTTTGTAAGATTGTTTACTGATGAAGCAAATTTTTACGTCAATGGAGAGGTTAATCGGCAAAACATACGTTATTGGAGTAATGCTAACCCGAACTGGCTGAGTCCGACGAAGATGCAAGGTGCCGGTAAAGTGATGGTGTGGGCCGGGATATGGGGTGACAGAATTATTGGACCAATTTTTGTCAGTGGAAATCTTAATGCCGAAAGGTATCTTAACATGTTGCAAGAAGAGATTTTCCCATCCCTGCTAAACGAGGAAGGTAACTTCCCAGTTTACTTCCAGCAAGATGGAGCTCCACCTCATTATGGTCTTCACGTGCGTCGGTATTTGGATCAGCAGTTTCCGGATGCTTGGATTGGTCGGCGTGGGCCTCCCAGATCCCCAGATCTCACCCCCCTTGATTTCTATCTTTGGGGGCACTTGAAGGCCATGGTGTATCAGGAAAAGATACGAGACATAAATCATCTAAAGGAACGTATCACCAACGCCATTACAAGCATAACGTCAACTGTGCTAATGCGTGTTCATCAACAGTGGGGAACACGTATTGAAATGTGTTTTCAAAACAATGGCAACCATGTAGAGCATATTATATAAATAAAAATGGTTGTCCATAAAAAAATGTTTATTTTTCCTATGTATGGAAACTTACGGCCCACCCTGTATAGTAAAAAAGCGCATTCCCAACTTTTTAGTGGAACCATTCCCTACTTTAACGAGAGAGAATGGTCCCCTGAGTTTTTTATGATACACACAGACAGTGCATGGCTAGGTGCTTTAACCCTAGATCCATGTCCCAAAGCTGGATCCTGTCTGCTTTGCAGATAGCTGGTGAGGGAAGCTATATTTATGGGACCTCTTTGCGAGTGACCCGTTGCCCACGTCGGGCTAGCATCATGAAAAAGAAAAACTATGGTATTTGTCATTTACCATTACTTATTCGGACTATAGTGGATTTAATTATCCCAGGAGAGTTCCTTGTTCCATGCACTGTCTGTGTGTAACATATATATATATATATATATACATATACTGTGTGTGTATATATATCTATATATATATATATATATATATATATATATATATATATATATATATATATATAAACCTTCCTAAAGAATAAGGAAGTGAACTCATTATTTAAATAGATTATTGTAATTAAAAAACTGAAGCATTTTATTTTAATAAATAAAAAAAAAAACTTCGAAAAAGTGAATAAAATGTATAAAGAAGTTGAGAACTGCACCTTCGAGGGTTTTAATATCTCAGCTTAAGGGGCATTCCAAGACAAATCACCCTAAAATTTAAAAATTTGTCACTCCACATATGGGGTTCTTCCGGGTGCTGATTTCACTCGTTCAAATAAGAAAGTTCTATGACCTATAGTTTTTGAGATATGGGCCCCCAAAATCTTGGGGGCCCCACTTTACCACCTAACTTTAATGGGCAATAACTCCCAAACATCTTGTTGTAGACCTATAAAACTATACATTTTTAGAATCAGCATGAAGAAATCTATTAGATGATACCACATTCAAATGTTTAGAACAATAATTAAAATTTTCCCCCCTTTTTTATTTTCATTTTTGACCCCCACACCCCCTAGGCTGTGAAATCCCCCCAAAAAAATTTTCATTTATTAAACTTCCATTAATTGTTAAAAGAAACACAATAAAAAAACGTGGGTATCAAGTTGCAAGATATTTTAAAAATTATTGAAAAAACATGTACATTTGAAATTTTGACATTTTTACACAGACTTAAATAGAGAACTACAAATGATATATTTAGATTATTTACATCCTATGTATAACTCATATTCTCCTCTCTCTCTCTCTCTCTCTCTCTCTCTCTCTCTCTCTCTCTCTCTCTCTCATAGGAGAGTGGTCCGAAAAATGGCAAATGTCGTTTAACTTGGGTAAATGCAAAGTGATGCACATTGGCTACGCCAATCCCAAGTCGGACTACTCGATGTTGGGCAGTAATATCGAGGTGACTGATTTAGAAAAGGACTTGGGTGTGCTAATTAGCAGCGACCTTAAGTTTACGAAACAGTGTGTAGAGGTGGAAAAGAAAGCCCAGAAACTATTGGGTTATATCAGGAGGCAATTTCAGTTTCGGAACAAGGAGATTGTGCTCTCACTGTACAATTCCCTTGTTCGGCCGTACCTGGAGTATGCTGTGCAGTTCTGGTCGCCCACCCTCAGGAAAGATATTGAGAGGCTGGAGCGAGTGCAGGCGAGGGCCACAAAGTTAATCCCTTCCGTTAGGCATATGGGCTACAATCGACGGTTACGCGCCCTGAACTTGTTTTCGCTTGAAACTCGGAGGCTGCGCGGTCAACTGATCGAGGTTTTCAAGCTCTTACGAGGGTTCAACGATGTCGATTTTAGAAGTATGTTTAGTTTAAATGATAACCCAACTCGCAACAATGGTTGGAAGTTGGATTTGAAACGGTTTAGGACTAGTGTGTGTGGGAATTACTTTACGTATAAGATCTGTGACACATGGAACAGGTTACCTTCGGAAGTTGTGAACAGTTCCTCTGTGGATCAGTTCAAGAAAAGGGTAGACGAAATCTTGCACACTATTTGAGTGTGTAAAGACATTTAGGACCTCAGTCTGCGGAAATTTCTTTTCCTATAAAATAGTTAATATCTGGAACCAACTTCCCTCAGAGGTTGTTTCCAGTCAAAGTGTAAATCTGTTTAAAAATAGGCTAGACAAAGTACTGAACACACTCATAGTTTAAGATTAAAACCTCAGAAAACTCTGCAGGAGTTCGCTTGCTCGGTGTCTCTGTGAGCAAGCTAAATATAGAGCTATTTATATATTCTCCACTTTCCTGTAAAATTTCCTTGGCTACTTTTCCAGGGTCAAGGTATTTTCTTCAACCTTTTTCCGTACCTGCCTCTGGCAGGGAGGGAGCGGTGGGTGGGGAGAGAGCCTTCTACTTTTCTATCCAGTTTTCTACTACTGCTAGGATAGTTGAAAGACAAAATTTTCCCTGGCACCCGTTGCCATTGGTACCTCCTCGGTATGGGCCGCAAGGCCTTTTGAGGTACTTCTTTTCCTTGTAACTCTCTCTCTCTCTCATGTTTGTTAATTATGCTTATTTTTATTACAGATGTGCTTATTTTGAGTCAAATCGTATCTTATTTTTGAGATTTACAATTGTGTATTTTTAGTAATGAAAAATGGTTAGATACTGTGATGATCTTTTATAAAAACGTAAGAAAAAGATACACAAGGATATAAGAACCATCAGCCAATCACTTTATGATCGATGTAAATGGAAACTACAAAGGAATACTGTACTATGTAGCAACCAGGGCTGTGGAGTCGGAGTCAGGAGTCGGAGTCGTGGAGTCGGTCAATTTTGAGTGGAGTCGGAGTCGGAAGTGCATAGTTGGATGGAGTCGGAGTCGGTGCAAATCCTTCAATTATAACCATAGCAGCCTAGGCCTAGGCCTAGCTCAATTTTATGAATAAAATAGATTTAACCTAATGTTTTAATATATAATATAATATATATATATAAATATATAATATATAAATATATAATATATAAATATATAAATATAAATAATATATAAATATAGTTGCTTATAATTAATAAGGATTATAATTAATTAATTAACATAATTAATAATAAGGAAATTTAAAAATTTTGTACTAGCAACCCTAAATCTTTTTCAGATTTTTAGATTTCAATTTGATAAGCATCACTGAAAGAAGATTTAATGGAAGCGATCCTTTTTTTAAAAACAAATTCAGTTTAGGTTAGTACATTTTGTTACGGATGTTTATAATACAAAAACATCTTATTAATTTGCTAAACCAATAATAATCTTATTTTGTTTAAGCTTCAATCAGTTTGTATTTTGGGATTTATTGTAATTTTTGAATAAAGAGAAAAAAGCCATTAAGGCATAGTTATAGCCACTAAGTACCCTGATGAGTCATGTGGTGGTGACGAAATGCATTGTTTATGAATCTCCATTGGCCTAATAAAACTAATCGTAATCAATTTGGCCTTAACATTCCATCGGAGTCGGAGTCGTAATTATGCAAGTCAGATTTCTGGAGTCGGAGTCGGAATGTTAAAATTTTTGGAGTCGGAGTTGGAGTCGGCAAATTTTATCACCGACTCCACAGCCCTGGTAGCAACTGTAGAAAATTATTGACCCAGAGACCAGAGTTGCTATCAACATCACAAAGTGAAGAGTCTGATCACAATCAGTCTTCTGAGAATGTTATTTCAGAAAGCGATGAATATGATCCAAGTATATCAAGTAATGCCAAAGAAGAGGTTTCTCAAGTTCTAGAAAGTCTTGCTGTGACTCAAGTGAAGAAGTAAGTATTTAATGATAGGTACTTTTTATATTTATAATTTTTTTATTTATATTATTTATTTATAATGCATTTACTTTCAAGACAGTTTTTCAGCAGTTGCTGAAAAACTTAATGAAATTAATATGTTGACATATTAAATTCATTAAACTTATGAAACTTATGAAATTAATATGTTGACATATTAATTATTATTGTCCATACCCTATATATCAAATGGAGTCAAATATTTATTAATTCAAAAAATTTCAGATGGTTTGGGTTCCTCAAGAAAAGAAGCAAAAGCTATTCAAACAATAGAAAAAGCACGTCGTTCTTTAAAACGAAAGCTAGAAACAAATTTAGAAATTGAGATCCTAAGCCCATCAAAAGCTACAAAGTTGGATCATGAAACTCGAAGGTATGAATTTTAAAATGATACATTATTATTAAGTAGGAAAATACCTACACTAAAACTGAAGCATAAAAACAAAATGTAGGTATTCACCTTTGATAGTAGAAACTAGAAGCACAACTCCCTAAAGATTGGAGATCAATGGGTCCATTAAATCATTTGGAATTCATTTGGTCACAAAATAATTTTTGGTTTAATTTGACTATCTCAAAGAATGCTCATTTTGTTACACTTGAAATCAATATTATAATCCAAAAAATTTTATTATGCACATGTAATGTTTTGTTTATAGCTATTATACATTCATAAATTTGTTTCAGGTCAATGATTCATCTCATGAATGAACTGGTTGAAGCTTTCCATTCTACTGACAGTTATGAGAGGAAACTCCATTTACCACATCAAAAACTATAAATCTATTTCAGACAACTGAATATTTAGTTAAGAAAAGCAGAAATATAAAACAAAGACTTGGAATTATTCCTGAAATTGAACCCATGTCAAAAGGAAAAGTAATAACTAAAGGTACTAAAGATTCTGTTCAGAAATTTTTCGAATCAATGAAATTAGTCGTTTGTGCCCAGGTACAAAAGGCTGCCTGAGTATCAGAACTGAAAGTGGGTATAAAGAATCTGTGCAGAAAAGACTGGTGTTAATGAATCTGAAAGAAGCTTTTAGTCTCTATAAAAATAATCCAGATAGTCCCCAAATTGGCTTCTTTAGTTTTGCCAGCCTTCGCCCCAGACATTGTGTTTTAGCTGGAGCTGCTGGTACCCATTGTGTGTGTGTATGTACATACCACCAGAATGCCAAAATACAATTCTCAGCTTTGGGTATCAAAGGGTTGGAATACACACCTGTTATGGAGAAAGCAGTGTGTGATGTCAACAACAGGAATTGCATGATGCAAATATGTAATCTCTGTCCAAAAGAACAAGGTATTAAGAATTTTTTTCTCACTTTTCAAAGTGTTAACGATCCTGAATGTGAGGAAATAAAATATAAACAATGGGTTACTACATATCGATGCAATATGGCTGAAAAAACAGAATCTGTAGATGATTTTATAAATTCATTAAGCACAAAAATTGTCAAACTGACATGTCATCACTTTATAGCAAAGAATCAGAGTGCATTTCTAAAAAACTTGAAGAATAATTTAAATAGCCATACAGCTGTAGTTCTTGGTGACTTTTCAGAAAACTACTCATTTGTAGTACAGGATGCAGCCCAAGGTTTTCATTGGGAAAATACCCAATGCACAGTGCATCCCTTTGTGTTATATTATAAGGAACCAGAAAGTAATGAAACAAAACATTCAAGTTATTGTTTTTTATCTCCAAATACAAAACATAACACTACAATGGTTTACACTTTTTAAATACACTCATACCTATTATTAGAAAATCCCACCTTCATATCAAAAAATTACATTATTTTACTGACGGATGCGCAGGACAATATAAAAATCGTTTCAACTTTGTTAACATTTGTAAACATGAAGATTTTGGGCTGGAATGTGAGTGGCATTTCTTTGCCACAAGCCATGGTAAGAGCGCTTGTGATGGGATTGGGGGTACAGTGAAAAGATCTGTAGCCAGAGCGAGTATGCAGAGAACATTCGCAAATCAAATATTAACACCAGAAGACATGTTTGAATTTTGTTCAAACAATATAAGTGACAGCATAAATTTTTTTTTAATAAATTCTGAAGAAATTGAAGTTATGGAAAAATTTTTAAGTGACATATGAAAAAAGTATGCGGCTAATAGGAACACAAAAATTCCACAGATTTGTACCTATTAATGTAAATAACAAAAACATTTGAATTATCTTCTGATGAAGTTGGTGAGGTGAGGATTATAAGCAAAGCTTTTCTGGGTGAAGATAATGTTGAAGTTAATCCGAAAATAGAAGAGTACATAGTTTGTACTTACAATGATCAGAAATGGTTGGGATTTGTACATTCCTATAATGAGGAATTTGATGACTTTGAGGTTAGCTTTTTGCACCCATCAGGATATAGTGTTTACTATTACTTCCCACAAATTAGAGATACATGCCACATATCAAGAGATAAAATTTTAGGTTTATTAAGCACACCAATTTTAAAGCCAGGAACAATGCGTATTCAATGTGTTTTCCCAGAAAATGAGTTGAAAAAACTCATGTAATTATGAATCAACTTTATGTAATATGGGTGTTCAATTTGTATTTTTGCTATTTATTTTCATCAATGTGAATATATCATTTGTAGTTCTCTATTTTAGTCTGCAGGCGTAAAAATGTCAAAATTTGACAATGTACATATTTTTTCAATAATTTTTAAAATATCTTGCAACTTGATACCCACGTTTTTTATTGTTTGTATCTTTTAAAAATTAATGGAAGTTTAATAAATGAATGTTTTTTTTTAGATTTCACTGCCTAGGGGGGGTGGGGGTCAAAAAAAAAATAAAAAAAGGGGGGGAAATTTTCATATTGTTCTACAATTTGAAGTGGTATCATTTAATAGATCTCTTCATGCTGATTCTAAAAATGTATAGTTTTATAGGTCTACGGTAAGATGTTTGGGAGTTATTGCCCATTAAAGTTAGGTGGTAAAGTGGGGCCCCCAAGATTTTGGGGCTCCATCTCAAAAACTATGGGGCATAGAACTTTTTTTTACTTTGACCAGTGAAATCAGCACCCGGAAGAACCCCATATGTCAATTTTCATCAAAATCTGAGTCGGAGTGGTGACATGCATTGGGTGATCTCTCCTGGAATGGCCCTTAAGCCATGGAAATGCAGTTACCCAATGAGCTATGGACGCTGCCGCCTTTGAAGATTATAGAGACGCAGTCTTAATGAAACAAGCAAATTGCAAACAATAGCATTGAGGGAAAGCAAACAAGCCCAATAAAATTCTTAGTATTAAAGAATAGGGTTATAAACACGAAGAATATACACAAACAATACAAAGAATAACGATGGACAGCAGCAATGCAGCCTCGGCCAATCAAATATAAAAATGATTTGATAAGCACCATAATGTTCTCCCCCCCCCCAACACACACACACAATGCAACCAATTAAAGTGATGGGATAGCACAGCAGAAAAATGGTTTACAGTTGAAATAAAACCGAATTGGAAAAAGAAAAACCATCTTTTTACTACAATTATGAACTAAGCGTTCCAATTCCACTCAATTGTTCCTCTGGAAGAATCTTAGACATGTTTTTACCTTATAACGCAATATCTCCCTGGACGCAATGACGCACTTTCAAGGAAACAAAAAACAAATAAATTAAGCTATATATATATATATATATATATATATAGAGAGAGAGAGAGAGAGAGAGAGAGAGAGAGTTACAAGAACAAGAGGAAGCCTCAAAGACCTTTCGGTCCACTCTGGGAGGTTCCTGTTATTAAGTTTTTTTTTTTTCAACTATCCTAGCAGTAGTAGAAAACTGGATAGAAAAAGTAGAAGGCTCTCTCCCCACCCTCCGCTCCCTCCCTGCCTGCCAGAGGCAGGTACGGAAAAAGGTTGAAGAAAATACCTTGACCCTGGAAAAGTAGCCAAGGAAATTTTACAGGAAAGTGGAGAATATATAAATAGCTCTATATTTAGCTTGCTCACAGAGACACCGTGCAAGCGAACTCCTGCAGAGTTTTCTTATGTTTTAATCTTAAACTATGAGAGTATTCAGTACTTTGTCTAGCCTATTTTTAAACACATTTACACTTTGACTGGAAACAACCTCTGAGGGAAGTTGGTTCCAGATATTAACTATTTTATAGGAAAAGAAATTTCCGCAGACAGAGGTCCTAAATGTCTTTAGTTCCAGTTTAAACCCATTATTTCTTGTCGGATTGGCATTAAGTGAGAATAAGTTTCTGTACTCTACCCTGTCTATTCCTTTGAGCATCTTGAAGACTTGAATAAGCTGACCCCGCAATCCTCGTCTCTAAGCTAACAGATTTAGGCGCTCCAATCTCCGTTGGTAGCTTTGCATTCTCATTGAAGGGATCAATTTTGTAGCCCTTGCTTGTACTCTTTCTAACCTTTCTATGTCCTTCCTGAAGGATGGAGACCAAAACTGCGCACAGTATTCCAGTTGAGGTCTGACTAGAGAATTATAAAGAGACATTACAGTCTCCTTGTTCCGAAACTGGAACTGTCTTTTAATATAACCTAACAATTTTAAGGCCCTCTTTTCGACTTCTGCACAGAGCTTCGACGGTTTCAGATCGTTGCTGATATAGACTCCTAAGTCTCTCTCTAGATCGGTCTCAGTCAAGTTCCTTCCCAAGAGAGAGTAATCGGTCTTCGGGTTTTTATAACCTATGTGCATTACCTTACATTTGTCCAAGTTGAATGGCATCTGCCAAGTAGCAGACCATTCGCCCAACCTGTCAAGATCGTTCTGAAGCGTTCTTACGCCTTCCTAATTTCGTATCGTCTGCAAATTTTGAGATTGCACTTAGAAGCCCGACGTCTATATCGTTAATATAGATGATAAAAAGTAAAGGACCCAGAACGGAACGCTGTGGGACACCACTGGTGACGGGCGCCCACTCCGAAGCCACTCCATCTTTTAACCAATCCTCAATCCAGTTGGAAACGAGCCCGGTGATTCCTAGTCCTTTGACTTTAGCTATCAATCTAGCGTGAGGGACTTTGTCAAAGGCTTTTTGAAAGTCGATACACTATATCTATTGCCCTACTTGCATCGTACAGTGTATGCATATTATGGATCCTCTCTAACAGGTTTGTCATAGAGGATCTATGTAGCCTAAATCCATGTTGAGAATAAAAAATTAGATTGTTAGATTCAGGTGATACACAATACGTTTTGTAATGATGGATTCCAACAGTTTGCCGACAACTGATGTTAAACTGATCGGGCGATAATTACAAGGATTTTCCCTATCACCCTTTTTAAAGATTGGTGTTACATTTGCTAACTTCCAGTCGGTTGGAACTTTCCCTAACTCGATTGATTGTTTGAATATGGTTACTAAGTCATCAACAACATTGTGGCTAACCTCTTTTAATACCCTTGGAAGAAATAAGTCGGGGCCAGGTGATTTGTATTTGTTCATCTTATCCATTAATTGCTGTACCTCATTTCTCGTAAAACTTATGGTCTCTACGGGATGGTCACCGTCATATGTAATCCGAGGACTTGGCACTTCTATTGTGTCTTCCTCCGTGAAGACTGTAACGAAGAACTCGTTTAACGTATTAGCTATATCTTTATCACCGAATTTCAGTACGCCATTTCTATCTTTTAAGGGGCCTACAGAATTTTTAATTGGCTTTCTGCTATCAACATGGGCAAAAAATTCTTTAGGGTTAACTTTACAGTGAGGCAACTCTAGCTTCTTCATCACGTTTGGCTGATCTAATTAAGGACTTCACCCTCCTACGTAGGTTTATATAGTTTTCTGAATTAGTGTGGTTGAAATGCGACTTAAGTAGTTTGTAGGCTCTATTTCTTCCCGTAATAGCCCTCCTAATTTCGTTGTTAAACCATTTCGGTGACTTTGTTGACAAGGAAACCATTTTAGTGGGTATAAAAGTGTTCTGTAAATATATATGAGAGAGAGAGAGAGAGAGAATGTGTGTGTGTGTGTGTGTCAAGGAAAAGAAGTACCTCAAACCTCAAAAGGGAACATTTTCTACACCCTCAAATAGTGTGCAAGATTTGGTCTAACCTTTTCTTGAAGTGATCCACAGAGGAACTGTTCACAACTTCTGAAGGTAACCTGTTCCACGTGTCACAGATCATATACGTAAAGTAATTCCCACATACACTAGTCCTGAACCATTTCAAATCCAACTTCCAACCATTGTTGCGAGTTGGGTTATCATTTAAACTAAACATGCTTCTAAAATCGACATCGTTGAACATGCGTAAGGGCTTGAAAATCTCAATCAGTTGACCGCGCAGCCTCCGAGTTTCAAGCGAAAACAAGCTCAGGGCGCGTAACCGTCGATTGTAGCCCATATGCCTAACGGAAGGGATTAACTTTGTGGCCCTCGCCTGCACTCGCTCCAGCCTCTCAATATCTTTCCTGAGGGTGGGCGACCAGAACTGCACAGCATACTCCAGGTGCGGCCGAACCAGGGAATTGTACAGAGAGAGCACAATCTCCTTGTTCAGAAACTGAAATTGCCTCCTGATATAACTCAACAGCTTCTGGGCTTTCTTTTCCACCTCTACGTACTGTTTCGTAAACTTAAGGTCGCTGCTAATTAGCACACCCAAGTCCTTTTCCAAATCAGTCGCCTCGATATTACTCCCCAACATCGAGTAGTCCGACTTGGGATTGGCGTAGCCAATGTGCATCATTTTGCATTTACCCAAGTTAAACGGCATTTGCCATTTTTCCGACCACTCTCCTATCCTACCTAGGTCCGCACGCAGTTGCTCGATCGCCTCCGGCGTCCCAACATTGGCCCCAAGCTTGGTGTCATCAGCGAATTTGGCGCTCCGACTGACGATGCCACTGTCTATATCATTTATGTAAAGGATAAACAACAGCGGCACCAAAACGGAACCCTGAGGAACCCCGCTAGTGACCGAGGCCCAACCCGAACTAGCCCCTTTAATTACAACCCTCTGCCGCCTATTCTTCAGCCAGTTTTCAATCCACCTACCTACTTCCCCACCGATACCCAGCGCGCGCACTTTTGCCATTAGCGGGCGGTGAGGTACCTTATCAAAGGCTTTCTCAAAGTCGAGATAAAGTACATCAATCGCCCTACTCTTATCATACTCACCCAACATGACGTGGAAAAACTCGAGCAAGTTGGTGAGACACGACCTATGCAGTCTAAACCCATGTTGGGAGTCCCCAAGCAGCTTGTAGGAATCAAAATGGTCAACGATCCTATCCGCTATTATCCCCTCTAATAATTTACCTACAACTGAAGTGAGACTAATGGGACGATAGTTCCCTGGACTTTCGTGATCGCCTTTCTTAAAAATAGGGGTCACGTTAGCTTCCCTCCAGTCACCAGGCACCTGGCCCGTCTCCAACGATTTGTTGAAGATTGTAGCCAGGTGGGGACCCACCTGGTCGCGCACCTCCCGCAACACTCTAGGGAGAAATTGGTCTGGCCCAGGAACCTTAAACGTGCTCAGTTTCAGAGTTACAAGGAAAAGAAGTACCTGAGAGAGAGAGAGAGAGAGAGAGGAGAGAGAGAGAGAGAGAGAGAGGAGAGAGAGAGAGAGAGAGAGAGTTACAAGGAAAAGTACCTCAAAAGGCCTTGCGGCCCATACCGAGGTGGTACCAATGGCAACGGGTGCCAGGGAAAATTTTGTACACACTCAAATAGTGTGCAAGATTTGGTCTAACCTTTTCTTGAACTGACCCACAGAGGAACTGTTCACAACTTCCGAAGGTAACCTGTTCCACGTGTCACAGATCTTATACGTAAAGTAATTCCCACACACACTAGTCCTAAACCTTTACAAATCCAACTTCCAACCATTGTTACGAGTTGGGTTATCATTTAAACTAAACATACTTCTAAAATAGACATCGTTGAACCCGCGTAAGAGCTTGAAAACCTCGATCAGTTGACCGCGCAGCCTCCGAGTTTCAAGTGAAAACAAGTTCAGGGCGCGTAACCGTCGATTGTAACCCATATGCCTAACGGAAGGGATTAACTTTGTGGCCCTCGCCTGCACTCGCTCCAGCCTCTCAATATCTTTCCTGAGGGTGGGCGACCAGAACTGCACAGCATACTCCAGGTGCGGCCGAACAAGGGAATTGTACAGTGAGAGCACAATCTCCTTGTTCCGAAACTGAAATTGCCTCCTGATATAACCCAATAGTTTCTGGGCTTTCTTTTCCACCTCTACACAGTTTCGTAAACTTAAGGTCGCTGCTAATTAGCACACCCAAGTCCTTTTCTAAATCAGTCACCTCGATATTACTACCCAACATCGAGTAGTCCGACTTGGGATTGGCGTAGCCAATGTGCATCACTTTGCATTTACCCAAGTTAAACGGCATTTGCCATTTTTCGGACCACTCTCCTATCCTACCTAGGTCCGCACGCAGTTGCTCGATCGCCTCCGGCGTCCCAACATTGGCCCCAAGCTTGGTGTCATCAGCGAATTTGGCGCTCCGACTGACGATGCCACTGTCTATATCATTTATGTAAAGGATAAACAACAGCGGCACCAAAACGGAACCCTGAGGAATCCCGCTAGTGACCGAGGCCCAACCCGAACTAGCCCCTTTAATTACAACCCTCTGCCGCCTATTCTTCAGCCAGTTTTCAATCCACCTACCTATCCCCACTGATACCCAGCGCGCGCACTTTGCCATTAGCGGGCGGTGAGGTACCTTATCAAAGGCTTTCTCAAAGTCGAGATAAAGTACATCAATCGCCCTACTCTTATCATACTCACCCAACATGACGTGGAAAAACTCGAGCAAGTTGGTGAGACACGACCTATGCAGTCTAAACCCATGTTGGGAGTCCCCAAGCAGCTTGTAGGAATCAAAATGGTCAACGATCCTATCCGCTATTATCCCCTCTAATAATTTACCTACAACTGAAGTGAGACTAATGGGACGATAGTTCCCTGGACTTTCGTGATCGCCTTTCTTAAAAATAGGGGTCACGTTAGCTTCCCTCCAGTCACCAGGCACCTGGCCCGTCTCCAACGATTTGTTGAAGATTGTAGCCAGGTGGGGATCCACCTGGTCGCGCACCTCCCGCAACACTCTAGGGAGAAATTGGTCTGGCCCAGGAACCTTAAACGTGCTCAGTTTCAGAGTTACAAGGAAAAGAAGTACCTGAGAGAGAGAGAGAGAGAGTTACAAGGAGTTACAAGGAAAAGTACCTCAAAAGGCCTTGCGGCCCATACCGAGGAGGTACCAATGGCAACGGGTGCCAGGGAAAATTTTGTACACACTCAAATAGTGTGCAAGATTTGGTCTAACCTTTTCTTGAACTGACCCACAGAGGAACTGTTCACAACTTCCGAAGGTAACCTGTTCCACGTGTCACAGATCTTATACGTAAAGTAATTCCCACACACACTAGTCCTAAACCTTTACAAATCCAACTTCCAACCATTGTTACGAGTTGGGTTATCATTTAAACTAAACATACTTCTAAAATAGACATCGTTGAACCCGCGTAAGAGCTTGAAAACCTCGATCAGTTGACCGCGCAGCCTCCGAGTTTCAAGTGAAAACAAGTTCAGGGCGCGTAACCGTCGATTGTAACCCATATGCCTAACGGAAGGGATTAACTTTGTGGCCCTCGCCTGCACTCGCTCCAGCCTCTCAATATCTTTCCTGAGGGTGGGCGACCAGAACTGCACAGCATACTCCAGGTGCGGCCGAACAAGGGAATTGTACAGTGAGAGCACAATCTCCTTGTTCCGAAACTGAAATTGCCTCCTGATATAACCCAATAGTTTCTGGGCTTTCTTTTCCACCTCTACACAGTTTCGTAAACTTAAGGTCGCTGCTAATTAGCACACCCAAGTCCTTTTCTAAATCAGTCACCTCGATATTACTACCCAACATCGAGTAGTCCGACTTGGGATTGGCGTAGCCAATGTGCATCACTTTGCATTTACCCAAGTTAAACGGCATTTGCCATTTTTCGGACCACTCTCCTATCCTACCTAGGTCCGCACGCAGTTCCTCGATCGCTTCGGGCGTCCCAACATTGGCCCCAAGCTTGGTGTCATCAGCGAATTTGGCGATCCGACTGACGATGCCACCGTCGATATCATTTATGTAAATGATAAACAACAGTGGCCCCAAAACGGAACCCTGAGGAACCCCACTAGTGACCGAGGCCCAACCCGAACTAGCCCCTTTAATTAAACCCTCTGCCGCCTATTCCTCAGCCAGTTTTCAATCCACCTACCTATTTCCCCACCGATACCCAGCGCGCGCACTTTCGCCATTAGCCGGCGGTGAGGTACCTTATCAAAGGCTTTCTGAAAGTCGAGATAAAGTATATCAATCGCCCTACTCTTATCATACTCACTCAACATGACGAGGAAAAACTCGAGCAAGTTGGTGAGACACGACCTATGCCGTCTAAACCCATGTTGGGAGTCCCCAAGCAGCTTGTATTAATCCAAATGGTCAACGATCCTATCAGCTATTATCCCTTCTAATAATTTACCTACAACTGAAGTGAGACTAATGGGACGATAGTTCCCTGGACTTTCGTGATCCCCTTTCTTAAAGATAGGGGTCACGTTGGCTTCCCTCCAGTCACCAGGCACCTGGCCCATCTCCAACGATTTGTTGAAGACTGTAGCCAGGTGGGGAGCCACCTGGTCGCGCACTTCTCGCAACACTCTGGGGAGAAACTGGTCTGGCCCAGGAGCCTTAAACGCGCTGTTTGTCTATTCTATCGGCGATGACTGTCGCGGTACATCGAACACTATCCAGGCCAGCACCTTCGTGCCTCACGCCTGGCTCGGGGATGACGCGGGTATCCTCCCTGGTGAACACTCCCGCAAAGTACTCATTAAGCACATTAGCGATGTCCGCGTCGGAGGTCCGCAGAACGCCGCTTCGGTCCTTTACTGGACCTATCATGCTTCTAATGGGCTTTCTACTATTAACATAACTGAAGAACTCCTTAGGGTTCCCCTTGCAGAGGCTGCCACCCGTAGTTCTTCGTTACGTTTCGCTAGTCTAACCTTCGCCTTCACTTCCCTACACAGGCGGACATACGCTTCAGTGTTCTCGTGGGAACGATTGGCCTTCGCCCTCCTATACGCTACTTTCCTATTTCGGATAGCCAAAGCGATGTCACGATTGAACCACTTAGGCTGCGTTGAAGCAGGTGTGACCGGTTTGAGGGTATGGAAGCAGACTGCAGCACCATAAACTCGTCCCGGAATGCACTCCACACCGCTCAACATCGCCGCCGACCTCTAACCCCATCTCACCTACGATATCCCTGAGGCTAACAAAGTCCGCCCGCCGGAGATCGAGTTTACTGCCTCTCGAGGTACTATACTACGCTTCACCCGAGGGACGCGCACACGGAACCTAATCAGACCGTGATCACTCCCGCCCAACGATTCGTCAACGGTGAGGCCAGTGACGAGGTTGTCTTCGGTTGTGAATACTAAATCTAGAACGCTTTCGCCTCGTGTAGGCCATTGACCCACTGAGTGAGGAAGTTCTCATCAGCAAAGTCAACTAGCCTCCCCTTCGGCATCAGCAGTTCTGTTTTCCCACTTATGCCGCGACAGTTGAAGTCTCCTAAAACTACACACACCCTGTCCCCTAGCAGGCTACAGAGTTCGGTGTACAGGGCTGTACAGCCTCCTCAAGGAGGAGATGCAGAGGTCTGTACACCAAGATTAACCTATAGTCGTCCCTCCCACTTTCAGATCGACGCCAAGCAGCTCCCGTTCCGATCGGAACTGGCAGTCAACCCAACTCAACGTGTCCCTGACGTATATTAGTACCCCTCCCCCCTCCCCACGGGTGCGGCCCTTGTGAAACCTTCTATACTGATAACATTCGAGAGAGAGAGAGAGAGAGAGAGGAGAGAGAGAGAGAGAGAGAGAATGTTTCCGACATATAATAATAAAAAATAATAATAATAATAATAATAATAGAATTATTCACTGCTCTTTACAAATCACTGCTCCGCCCATACACCTTCTTAGGGTACGAACATCTTGCATCATTGACATACAATATATATATATATATATATTATATATATATATATTATATATAATATGTGTGTGTGTGTGTGGTGTGTGTATTTTTATATATATAAGCAAACAACCACAGGGAAAAGGAAAAAGAAACACGAAATCCGAGCGCTTTCGTGATATATTCACATCTTCAGGGACAAGAAAGAAATGTTTATTTATTTCTTGTCCCTGAAGATGTGAATATATCACGAAAGCGCTTGGATTACTTGTTTCTTTTCCTTTTCCCTGTGGTTGTTTGCTTATTAATAAGATCACGTGTTATTCTGTGATTTTACTGCAAATATATATATATATATATATATATATATACATACATACCGGGTGTCCCATTCGAAATGAAAACTTTGAAAAACTGTAATTTTTGAAGTATTAATGCGGGAATGTTGAAACTTTGCCAGTTACTACACCATATGCCTAAGTTTTTGTCATAATGTTTTTTGTTTGTTTCAGATCGAATTATGTTTACCCCACAAGAAAGAGAGAAATGTGTGTTATGGATGGCTAAGTTGAAGTCCCCTACTCTGGTGCAACGATGATTCCGTACAACCTTTCACAAGGAACCACCCACCAGAAGAGACCTATATGCATGGACCAATAAATTTGAGGAGCCTGTCAGTGTTCTAAAGGAACACTCTGGAGGGCGAACAAGATCGGAAGATGTTGAACGAATACGCGGCGCCTTTGGTGGTAGCCCGAGAAAGTTCATCCGTCGTGCCAGTTTTGAACTGCAGATTCCTCGTTCAACTTTGCATAGGGTCGTGCGCAAGCGGCTACAGCTCTATCCATATAAGCTTCAAATTGTTCAGCATATAACATGTGAAGATCTTAACAAAAGGAAACATTATGCTATGCACAATGTATCTAAATGTTATAATTCACATATATCATATGAAACTTTATGACATTGACTATTTACTGTGTGAATATTACATTGTTTGCATTATTCAATAAAAAATTATAAGGTTTCAAAGTTGTTTAATTTCGAATAGAACACCCGGTGTGGTGTGTGTGTATATATACACATCAGGTCATCCCATAAGTAATGTCGTTTTTTACGATAGATTAAGTTTAAACTAGTCCTACTCAGTTTAAGCACAAATTTTACGGTTATATCTAAGAGGAGATCTATCGTGTTTCGCTACATACTTTACAGACCTTGACCAGTGAAGACGTGTGTTTTGCTTTATGTAAACCCCTCATAAACATGCTGGTGTCAGAGAGCATATCAGGCATATAATGCTTTACGAGTATGAAAAATGTAGTAGTGCTACTGAAGCAAGGCGAAACATTCAGGACGTTTACGGCAACGATATTCTGCATGTGAGGAAATGTCAAAGATGATTCCAACAGTTTAGGAATGGTGACTGCTGTTTGACAGATGCAGCACGCTCTGGACGCCCTGCTGAGTTTGATGATGACCTGCTGTTAGCCGAATTTGAAGAAGACTGTTCAACAACTGTCGAAGAATTGGCCCAGAAACTCAATTCATCCCCGTCCACCATCCATCGACATTTGCAACAACTCGGGAAAGTGCCTAAGTTAGGAAAATGGGTGCCACATGAATTGTCGGTCGTCAGTCTGAGGGTGCGGGTAAACTTTAGCACAGCTCTTCATTCCCGTGAACTCCAAGATCCGTTTTTGCACCGTTTAGTGACTGGTGATGAAAAGTGGATACTGTACCAGAATGTTAAGCGCCGTCGACAGTGGGTTTGTGCCGGAGAACCAGCGACACCACAGCCAAAACCAAATCTTCACCCTCGGAAGATGTTGCTTAGTGTTTGGTGGGATAAAGGTGGTGTAATACACTTTGAAACCTTACCACACAACCAAACAATCACCGCTCAAGTCTACTGTCAACAACTGGATCGATTGAACATTGCACTAAAAGAAAAGAGCGGAATGGGACGTTTTGGCGCCGACGTTCTGGCGCCGACGTTCTGGCGCCGACGTTTTGGCGCCGCCGTTTGACGATTGGTTAGGTTAAGTCGTGATATTTTTGTTAAAACTAACGAAAATATCACGACTTAACCTAACCAATCGTCAAGGGCGTACAGTTGACCTAACCGGGTAGTGACGATTGGTTAGGTTAAGTTGTGATATTTTTTAGTTTTAACGAAAATATCATGACTGAACCTAACCAATCGTCAATGGGGCAGATAACGGAAAAGTACCCATATTATATATACACCTTATAATACACTGACTCTTTTGCTCGCACCGCCAAAAGAGTAACGAAGGGTCGCGCTTGCTACATTTATCAAACACATACAAATATCCATTATGTGAAAACTTCTGTTTCCCTTTCTTACTTATATTTTCAGACATTTATGCTATTAAGGGCAACAACACAACTTATCTGAAAAGACAGACAGCACTTCAGGTTAATAACCAAGTATTACTACTTAATACTAATTAACGGCGGCGCGAAACCGGCTCCGCGCCCAAACGGCGGCGCCAAACCGGCTCCGCGCCCAAACGGTGGCGCCAAAACGTCCTAGATGGAGAAGAGAGACCTCCTTTGGTTAATCGGAAAGGAATCGTGTTCACTACGACAACGCACGTCCTCATACCGCTCGGATCACTTCTGCAAAAACTGACGAGCTTGGGTGGGAAAAACTTCCACATCCTCCAGAGTGTCCAGACCTTGCGTCTTCAGATTATCATCTCTTCAGGAGTCTGCAAAACTATCTTGACGAGAATCAGTATACCAGTCTTTACGTTTTTTGCCTCAAAACCGCCTGAATTTTATAAACATGGCATTGAAAAGCTTGTAGGACGTTGGCAGTGTCATTGATTCCGATGGAAAATATATACTAGATTAAAAAGTTCAGTTGAGTTCTTTTTGTCCTTCAAATTCCGATCTAAAAAACGACATACTTATGGGATGACTTTTATATATATATATATATATATATATATATATATATATATATATATAATATATATATAATATATATATTATATTTTATATATATATATATATATTATATATAATATATATATATAATATTTTATATATATATATATAATATTATATATATATATATATATATATATATAGCGACAAGCGTATTGGTATACATCATTATATATAAAACTGACTGAAAACAAGCCCAAAATTCTCAATCAAAACGACATAAAAAAAAATGCATGCTTCAGTGTGCCAAGAGAGCTTAGCAGAAAGGTATGACCAACATTTCCGTCGCATTTGCAGCGAAACAAATACATTTTACCGAAATATATCTTAAATAAATAGTTTTTGCATACACGAAACAAAGGCGAAAAAAAAAATAATAATAATACTAACTAATAAAATAATTGCATCATTACTATTTATTAAGGTTATCATCAGCAGAAGCAGAGGTTCAAATGTCAAGGGTACTGAAATAATTGGAATATGTACAATAAACAAAGAGTTTTAACGTTAAAAATATAGTCTGACCTTGAAATTACTTCTCAACAAAAAGTGAAATCATAAAAATTAGCCACGAATCAAAACATTTAATTTCGTTCAGAATAAAAAAAAAAATAATTTTAATGTACACAAAATAACTAAAACTGTTCTACTCGTAAATAGCCAAAATAAACAAAGTTTTGTTGGAATTTGCCAAACCAAACCTACCCTTCTAACCAATTACATAAGACCTGACAACCGTGCTACTATTTATAGTAATATTGTTCGCAATGAAACGTGGTACTACGTATAACCTATAAATTTACCATCGTCATCTGACCTACTGCTGACCTTGTCACACTAGGCTGATCAATCTCTCGTAATCTGGCTACGTCTATAAAACATCTTTATAGGCTATCTTTGAATCTTCCATCAAAGATATTATCACTGAAAAGGTACCCTAAATTCTCATAAAGTGATATAATATATATATATATAAAATATATATATATAATATATATATATAAATATATAATATATATATATAAATATATAATATATATATATACTGTATATATGTCGTTTTGGCTGTCCCTGCTCGTGACATTGTGCACTCATTGCAGGCACTCCTACACTTTCATTTCAGTATTCACACACACACACACACAACACACAAATATATATATATATATATATATATATATATATATATCAACGTAAAGAACGACGCTTGTATAGGAGAATATTCAGCGCAAGATGAGAGAGAGAGAACGAAACAAATGAAAAAATGAGGTAACCACCCGGGAATCGAACCCGGGATCTTCCGATTGCCGGTCAGATATGATAACCATTACACCATGGGCCTCACTCATTCAAATGCCGTAATTCTTCTACATACGCGCAGAAACCAATGCCCCAAAGGGGCACCTCCGGCATGCCGTACATTATATACATTTAACTGCAAACACGCAGTATAATTAACGTAAAGAACGACGCTTGTATAGGAGAATATCCCGCGCAAGATGAGAGAGAGAACGAAACAAATGAAAAAATGAGGTAACCACCCGGGAATCAAACCCGGGATCTTCCGATTGCCGGTCAGATATGATAACCATTACACCATGGGCCTCACTCATTCAAATGCCGTAATTCTTCTACATACGCGCAGAAACCAATGCCCCAAGGGGCACCTCCCGCATGCCGTACATTATATACATTTAACTGCAAACACGCAGTATAATTAACGTAAAGAACGACGCTTGTATAGGAGAATATTCAGCGCAAGATGAGAGAGAGAACGAAACAAATGAAAAAATGAGGTAACCACCCGGGAATCGAACCCGGGATCTTCCGATTGCCGGTCAGATATGATAACCATTACACCATGGGCCTCACTCATTCAAATGCCGTAAATCTTCTACATACGCGCAGAAACAATGACCCAAGGGGACACCTCCCGCATGCCGTACATTATATACATTTAACTGCAAAAACGCAGTATAATTAACGTAAAGAACGACGCTTGTATAGGAGAATATACCGCGCAAGATGAGAGAGAGAACGAAACAAATGAAAAAATGAGGTAACCACCCGGGAATCGAACCCGGGATCTTCCGATTGCCGGTCAGATATGATAACCATTACACCATGGGCCTCACTCATTCAAATGCCGTAAATCTTCTACATACGCGCAGAAACCAATGCCCCAAGGGGGCACCTCCCGCATGCCGTACATTATATACATTTAACTGCAAACACGCAGTATAATTAACGTAAAGAACGACGCTTGTATAGGAGAATATTCCGCGCAAGATGAGAGAGAGAGAACGAATATTCTCCTATACAAGCGTCGTTCTTTACGTTAATTATACTGCGTGTTTGCAGTTAAATGTATGTAATGTACGGCATGCGGGAGGTGCCCCCTTGGGGCATTGGTTTCTGCGCGTATGTAGAAGAATTACGGCATTTGAATGAGTGAGGCCCATGGTGTAATGGTTATCATATCTGACCGGCAATACGAAGATCCCGGGTTCGATTCCCGGGTGGTTACCTCATTTTTTCATTTGTTTCGTTCTCTCTCTCATCTTGCGCGGAATATTCTCCTATACAAGCGTCGTTCTTTACGTTAATTATACCGCGTGTTTGCAGTTAAATGTATATACAGGGTGGGCCGAAAGTCTGGATCCATAGGAAAATATTTATTTTAGTACATAAATTACAACAAATGGTAAATACTTAAAATGAATATCAACTTTAACTCGTAAATGCGTATCCGTGATACTGTACAGTGGTTCGTACTCCAGTATAAACAACAAATTATAACAAATGCTCAAATTGGCGGCCTCTGACATCGACACTTAGGGATGGAATTTATGATTTTTAATAATTCTTCGAATTGACGTTCTCGAGATGCGTGTTTCATTTGATAATCTTCTTGTTGACTTTACTGGACTATGCGTTAAAGTTTCACATACCATTGCAGAGGTATTTTCATGAGTTGCAGTTTTTGGACGACCAGAACGCCGTCGATCATGTACACTTCCTGTTTCTTTGAAACGTTTAAACAACTTGCCAACAGTCGCATGTGTTACTGGATGTTTATCAGGATGATTTCTATTGAATTCGGTAGCAACTTCTCTGTGTGTAGCGCCCTGTCTTGCGTACATGAGCACAAGTTCTACCCGGTCTTAGAACTGTTGTTAGATTCGAAGCCATTTCTGGGCTGAAATAAAAAAAGTATTTGAGTATTTATACTGGAGTACGAACTACTGTACAGTATCACGGATACGCATTTACGAGTTAAAGTTGATATTCATTTTAAGTATTTACCATTTGTTGTAATTTATGTATTAAAATAAACATTTTCCTATGGATCCAGACTTTCGGCCCACCCTGTATATATATATATATATATACACGGTGAACCAAAAGTAGGTGGACAGTAGGTTGAATACGGTTTGTGTTATATATTATAACTATGGTGTTCATTATAATTATGGTGTTTGTGTTATATTATATTAAATATTATAACTAAATTTATTTAATTTTATTTTGTATTATAGTATACAAAAAAATTAAATATGTATCTCAAAATAAACGTTATCATTTACTGTCCACCTACTTTTGGTTCACCCTATATATATATATCATCGATGCAACGCATTTATAGTTTAAATGGAAGTATGAAGAGTTAAACATCTTTTTTACATAGAGCACCATTCCACCCATACGCCCATTTCAAGGTGCGAGCAGCTCGCAGCAGCATTGCCGAGAAAATTGGGGGTCAAAATACTGACGAAGCTTTCGTACGTGGTTCATCACCACTGAAAGCAATAATACTGTGTTTGTCTAGTCCAAAGAACATCCATATCTGCATTCAATTTATTGCAATTTTCGTTAGTTTGTATCGCAGACACCCCCAGTTATTAAATTTTGTATTTCCTCGCTAAGGCAGCACAAATTTACCTGTATCAATCACAGTCACACTCGTACTACCTCAGGCTTACTCTACACAAACTGAACAAAAAAAAAAAATTATATATATATATTTTTTATATTTCTTCCTCACAGCCAAGAACAATAAATCAATCTTGCTGGGCTTCCATGGCTTATCGGCTAACGTATACCTGACTACCTTAGTACCTTTGAAAGATGCTAACCCTCCCTGTTGTTCCTATAATGTAAAAAACAGTACGAATGCACAACTCCGTACTGAGGAGACGAGGCCAGGAATAAGACTCCTTCGTTTTGTAGAATCTTGTTTACACAACAAGAATCTGATTTCTATTCTACTGGGAATTGATACTTGTTACGGATAACAAGCATGATTGGCGCACAAACAAATTCCTGAAAGATGACAGACTGTTATTTAGTATTGATTGGTATCGAAAACGACTTCGTTCGAAGGTATTCCACGCTTCAAAACTCTGGAGGATTTCGTTTCGCTTGACAGATCCAAATTCTCTATTCGAATTTGTCTGTAGTCGCTTGGTTGGGGAGCGTGCGTGTCTATTTTCAAGTTTACTATTGACCTCCAGTATTTTCGACGTTATTTCAAAGTCATTCTTAAAGTTAATATTCACAGTTATTTTCAAAATCTTTTCGAAAGTAAATTTTAATAGCGATATCTATGTCAATGTCACATCTGAAGTCAAACCAAATACAATCAACACTCGGATGATGATGATGATGATGATGATGATGATGATGATGATGATAAAGAGCGTGAGAAACAATTCTTTATTTTATTAAAACGTAAAGATTTAAATTTCACACGGATAATTATTGAACATTTTATAAACTACAATGAATGAATTTCGTGTTTAACGCGCAGTTATTATTATACTGTAAAATAATCAAATGAACTTGGAATATTTATGGAACAGTATGGACAAGTTTATAAGCTAAGGAGTTTATCAATTTTAAAGTTATCAACTTTTAATTTGGGAGTTATTTTAATGTATAAAATGATTTCCACTGGGGAAGATATGGCGAAGGAAACGTGTTTTAGACCAACGAACGTTCTCTGACAAGCTGTCACGACTTTTATCACGTCAGTAAAGGCACGACAGCTCGGTGAATAATGACCAACCCTTGAGGGAAATTTGGAGACTTTCAGAGAGCATCAACAGTTTTAGATAGTTTCAAAGGGAGTTTTGATGAAAATTAATTTTATTAGAAATTGTGAGGAGATAATTCGTCAAAATGAAAATGATACCACTAAAAACTTTGAAACGGCTATATACCAGTTTTATACGAATACGACCACCTCAAAGTGTCGGTAGTGTATACCGGTACATAAAATATAAACTTTCGAGGAACTACGAATTGTTAATACAAGTATTTAATGTGAGCGTAGAAATTATAGCATGCTTTTTAATATAACGGGTGATGGGAAAGTCGCGTAATCAGTATCAAGATTTGATCAAATATTAAGCTAGCCAAAGCTTAACCCGTTTGCTGTACAACTCGTAACATCACGGGTTCTCGCTTCTGACTATTTCTGCAGCCCCATATATACACGGGTTTAAACTTTAAACCGAGATATCTGTTTGCGTAGCCCGTGTTTTTGGCTCTACTCGTAACTGGGCACTTGCGAAGTTAACGGGTTAACTTAGTTTAACTGATAGGTAGGCTAGCTTAAGCTTAGCTTAGTTTAATAATATATTGAGAGGTAGGCTATGTTATAGGGCGGGTCATACTATGCATTTTTTTTAAATCAATGGAGAGGGGTGTTCAAATGACATATTTTGGTGTATAGAACACAATTCTGAAGAAAATATTTAATTCTGATAACCCTAACCTACATCATTTTGCAGTTGATTATTATTAAATTGTTGATTATTTTACTATTGTAGTTACCCCAGAATATGTCTCCTCACGTTTTCTATCATGGCTGCTCACGTTCTCTCTCATAGAGCATTGTTCTAACTAATTCATATAAACACATATAATGTAATTCATATAATAATAATAATATTTAAATACTCAAATAAAAAGATGTGCCATTCCACTTAATTGTAATTATCATACAGTTTGGTATATGAAATATTTTGACGGTTTTCTGGCGCGCATAAGGCCATTTTCTGAGCCACCTTTCTCAGAGGCTAGAATGTAACGTTTCAGAACATTCTAAAACGTTTTGTGAAATATTTGAAGTGACTCATGATTTATGAAGCTATTTTACCACCTCAGGACGCAGGAATCATCACAGAAGACAATACAAGTAAAGTGATTGATAAGAGCAAGGTCAAAAGAGCACAGGAGAAGTTGATGAGAGAGCTGGGGGAACAGTTCGAGAAGAAGTGCAGGGAAGAGGGGGGGGATCTCTTGCATCCTCTGATGGGCGGATTGACCTGACCAATGTGATGATGGAAGCTGAGGGCAGTGACCAATCTTTTCCCGCAAAGATCAAGGAAGAACACTATAGTGTTGTTAGTGAGCCTGGCAGCTACTATCTGTTCCACTTTACCCCAGAGAAAGCAACTAAAGAGGAGTCACATGCGGAGAAGATTGCTAAGGTCCTGTTTGCCTGGCTGAAAGAGAGGGGTTATGATAAGACCTTGTTGGCCATTGGAGGAGACTCAACAAATGTCAACACTGGTGTGAAAGCTGGAGTAATGCGGAAGCTGGAGCTGCACCTGGGGAGAAAGCTGGTCTGGTTGGTGTGCAACCTGCACACTGTTGAACTTCCCCTGCGCCATCTCATTGTTGACCTTGATGGCCCTACTCTGTCAGACAAAAAATTATCCGGGCCAATAGGAAAGCTCCTTGATTCTGCTACAGACTTTGATATCAATCCAAACTTCACCCGAATCTCTGTTGGCCCTCCACTGATCAAGCTTCCTGACAAGGTCATTCAAGATCTCTCAACTGATCAATACTATGGCTATAAAATTGTCTGTGCAGTCAGGGATGGAGTACTTCCTGCAGGGCTGGCTCTGTTAGAGATAGGACCAGTAAACCACAGCCGCTGGCTCACCACAGCGAACAGACTTCTCAGGCTCTGGGTGTCAAAGCACGGACTTAAAGGAAAGAACCTGAAGATTCTGCAATTCATTGTGGAATTCATCATTGGAGTGTATTACCCATGTTGGTTCAACGTGAAGGTCAGCACTCCTGGATCGAAGGGCCTAGGCACATCCTCTTTCAGCTGGACTGCCTCAAGTCCCAGAGAAAGGAGGTGCTGGATATTGTGATGCCAACTGTGAGAAGATCTGCTTGGTATGCCCACAGTGAAGTCATCCTCCAAACACTACTCTGCTCTGAGGATCAGAAGGAGAGGATTGAAGGGGTGGAGAGAATCCTGGCCATCAGGGGAGAGGGGACCCGGACACTCAGCTGGGGGACTCCTCTGTTAGGAGCAGAAGGACACCTGACATCAATTGTGATGCTTCCAGCATCGGTGACTTGATCAGCTGGTCAGAAGGTGTGTCAGAGCCACCTCTCACCTGCTCTCTAAGCACCTCAGAGGTGAAAAACTTCATCAACACCCCCAATCCCCCATGGAGGTGCGCAACTGGCCTTGCCACACACAAAGCATTGAGAGGGTTGTTAAAATGGTGACTGAGGCTTCTGCTAAGTACTTCTCACAGGAAAAGAGGGATGGAGGGATCAGGGCTCAGGAGACCAGCAGGAAGCTGATGTCCAAGTCTGAGTCAAAGCAGGATTTGTGCAACCTGGCAAAGTTCAAGATGTCAGGAGAATGATCTTTGTAATTATATCCAGTGATATACATGCAGTTCACCTATTAATAAATATATGTAAAGTTGATTTGGCCTTGTCAATATAAATGATTTACCTTATATCTTTTAATATATTATAAAGGGGTTCAAAAGGGTAAAATTGGCAATTTAGAAATACAAAATGATGTAGGTTAGTTATATCCTATCCAAAAGAAGCTCATATTTGAATTCCCCATGTAAAAACACATAATTTAGACCCCTGATGGTAGGATTTCCTTCAGATTCATGTTGTCACCTGAGTACGACCCGCCCTACCTGAGTATGTTAAGCCTATGGATTTTTCCCAAGAGCAACGTGTTTTATTGTTAAACTTATTTTATGTCCAAAGCTTACCTTGAACGCCAGAATGCATTTAGACGAGTGTTTCCGGAGGTAACCGCACCAAACAAATCGAATCAACTATAACATTGGTTTATCAAACGTTTGATTCGTGATATGGGCAATGTCAATTACAAGTTATAGCGTTCCGGTCGTCCCTCGGTAAATTAAGAGATGATACGTAAGATGAGGTAAGTCAATGTTTACTGCAGAATTCTTCATGCAAGTTTCTATGAAAATAATAAATTCATATTTCATATGGAGCTGTACAAAAAGCAACGAGGAAACTGAAACTACATGCTTATAGGGTTCAAGTTGTTCATGAACTTAATGCAAATGATGGCAAGAAGCGGGTTTCGCATCAGTGGGTCTCCGTTAACAGAATATGGGGTTCTAAAAATTCACACACCATTCACGAAGTGCCTCTACATCCCAAACAAAAATTGGTATTTGGTGTGCGCTTTCCCGGTGACGTTTAATTGGACCTCTGTTCTTCACTGAAACATTAAATGCAGGACGACACAGAGTTGGTGAGGCAGTGTATTACGTACTTAAAGACGATAAAGAGGACTGCTGGTTTCAGCAAGATGCAGCAACGGTTCATGCACTGTTAAAACAACCATGGGAATGTTGAGGGAATTCTTCGGTGAACGTATCATTTCAAAAAAAGCCCTTGGTCAACAACCTGCCAACAACCCTCATGCTTTAGACTAATTTTTTTTGTCAAACATTGAAAACTGTGTTGCCAGGAAAGACCAGCCCACACTAGTAATTTACAGTGATTTTATATTTTCTTTTGGGCAATTACTGAATGTTAAGACGACCGTTTACATTCAAGAAAGCGTTAAAAATGCTAATGCCACGAAGGTTAAGCAAGCGAACGCGATGCACAAATTTATGCGACGGATAAATGTGTGTTACGGGAACGCATATTATAACTTGTGTGAGGGCACATATGCAGAGAATTATGCCATGTGAGGGAGTATTAGGCACGCACCAGAAAGAAAGAAAGAGAAAGAAAGAAGAGTCCATTTCGTATAATTAATTCTAAATAAAAACAATTTTAATAATATATCCTGAACCTCATGGTTTCTCCGTCAAAGGACGAACTTACGAGAAACATAGTAATTTTGGCCATGTGATAAAGCTACATTTCTTACAGGTAAGATTTAGAAAGTGAACGACTCACTGTTGTGCAAAACATTACTACTCCGGCCCTACAGCAATTCAGGACAGATACGAGCATCTCGTAGCATTACTGCCAAATATAAAAAGGTGAATGCACAAACAAACCTTCAGTACGTGGTTCATCACCACCGAAAGCAACAATGCTTTCGTTTATTTTATGCAAATGAGTGGTCCTATCCAAAGTCTTTTCATGTGCGCTTGTCGTTAGTTTGTATTGCACTCTTAGTTTTATAGGTCCAGGTACATAATTCATCACGAGCAAGATGCACCCCAAGTTTCGTTTTCCTCCCCAACGCAAAGCAAATGCACCCGTTGCAATCACAAATACATTCGTATAACTTTGGGTATTTTAAGATTTTATTATTATGTTACATGAACACTTATTACTGCCCGTAACTCAACGGGTAACACCGTTTCTTTCTAAGCAAAGAGCAGACACTGAGGCTGGGGGTTCGAACCCCGGTGATGGTCGTCGTGGCAACAATACAGGAGTTAGACCAGAGCCACAATAGTGTGCCTAAGCGTTGTGACAGTTTCTGGCCCTTATCAGTAGTGTGTGAACACTTGAAAGACTAACATATCACAAGAAATCGTTTCTTAAATGAGAGATTCCTGACGAAATGGACGAAAAAACAAACTCGGCGTAACTCAACCGAGCACAGTTCAACCTAATCCAATTATACCTACAGTAGTACAGTAACTTTTTTTTCCGCCAAGGTAACTATATTAGTAGTAGTTTTATAGGCAGTAAAACTCTATTGTAAAACCCACTACATCAGAAATTTCGTACAGACAAGCATTTCCACCAACAGATTCAATTCACAAGACGTTCCAAATTTTTTCGCGAATCTAAAATTCTTGGTGGAAATATATGCATTTCCTAAAACGAAGACGAAAAATAAAATTGTACTCAAGGTCCATCTTTATTCAGATTTCCCTCTGCAAATGCGAATCTCACACACACACACACACACACACACACACACACGACGTGCGTATCTCCGCATAAGCACGGTGCCGATTTTTAAAATCTATACCTAACAATTAACTGACCAAACCCAATTTAACCACAAGTTAATACTATCGAACCGAGAAGGAAGTGGTTAGTGTTTCGTATGCAACTGAGGGTTTCGAAGGACGTTTCCTGTTACGTTATTAAATAGCGAGGTACTCGCTAATCTAACCATAACATAACTTAACCTAACCAGAACTAACATCATTTTTCCGACAATGAAAATGTGTCGATTTTTTTATATAATGTTCCGAGGTACCGAAAGTGTTACGTCACAAAATAAAATTTACCACACACTCGACTTAGTTTATGCCCAGTTGCCTACACACACACACACACACACACACACACACACACACACACACACACACACCACACAAAGCTAAAACTCAAATTACTAATAATTACCTGAGCATGCCGTTTGAAACGAGATCGATCCCTTTAAAAGATGGAAACTGAAATTATAACTGCCCAATTAAAAACAATGAGCTTCAAAACCAAACTAATGTGACCTTCATATTTAAGTGGAAAAAAAAAATTAAAACAAGGTTGAAAAGAGAGTAAAAAGAATGAGAAAAAGACAACACTTTGGGCTCGCACGAAGAACAATGATAAAAAGGAGAAACATGGAACAGCAAAAAAAAAAAGATAAAAGAAATCTAAAACCAGGCAACGTAAATACTTTAAAGGGTTCACAGTGCAGCGATTGAGTTTCCCCCCATCGGGTGAGCCCTTCAAAATAGGCCCTGAAAAGCCCTTTATACCACACCTGCCGAGAGGATAAATTCTATCAACTTAATTCAATTAAGCGTTTCGTTCCCGAGATGAGCATTTTCTCTTGTTCACTTTAACTTCAATTTCACTGCTTTTTTTCGCATATATATATATATATATATATATATATATATATCAGTGGCGACTGGCGTATAGGAGCGATGGAGCGGTCGCTCCCCCTTGCTTGAAACGATAAATATTAATTTAACAGATAAAAAATATATAATTTTAAGATATTAAACTAAATATCTTGAAATATATTTTAAAAATTCATGTGGCATATCATGATTCATGAGGCATTTTGAGTAAGCCTTCATTACAGTACATAATATTCTAAACTTATAGCATAGCTTCAAACAGCGTACCGCTGTTTGAATACAAAATAATATTGCAGCCGAATGGAGCGATAGATTTTTCGCTTAAGTAAATAATAAATTATATTTTACTGGTTGTAATGAAAATATAAGTACAATCGCGAATTTTTTTTATAATAACAACTTTATTTTTACTAATAGTTACTTCAGTAATAATGATATAAACCATTTATATGTATTTTATTGAAATTATTACTTATTTGTAATTAACTAGAATTGTACGTCTGGCATAGCCGCATATGTTAATACAAGTACTCTTGTGAGCGGCAGTTGGATTCGCGCTAGCCTATTGTGAGTCCGTGTTGTCGTACAATTTATGAAATCGCACCCCCATACATTTATACGACGAGTCGCCACTGATATATATATATATATATATATATATATATATATATATACACACACACACACTACCGGTCAAAAGTTTAAGTACACCCGAAATATTCAGAAATTTCAAATTTGTTTAAAGTTTTTTATTTATGAACTGGTTATCATGACAAATTCATAAGTACAAACAGGGAACTTAAATAACAATAAATCAGGACAATTTACCAAAGCAAAGTCTAAATTTAGATTTATCAAAATAGCCTCCTCTAGCAGCAATTACGGCAAAACAATTCGAAGCATGCGCTCAACAAGAGAAACAAGATAGTCTGGTGAAAGCTGCTGCCAGCGCTCTTTTAAGAGTTCCCAGAACTTCTGAGCACTGGATGGCTGCTTTGCTTTCACTCGTCGATCCAGTTTATCCCACACTAGCTCGATAGTGTTCAGATCAGGGTACTGTGCTGGCCATTCCATAACTGTGAGCTGATGTTGCCGTTCTTTCTGCTTCAGGTAATTTTGACACAGCTTGGAAGTGTGTTTAGGATCGTTGTCTTGCTGCATTATGAACTGTTGGCAAACTAGTCGCAGTCCAGATGGGATGGCATGGCGCTGTAGAATGCTGTGATAGCACGTTGGTTCAGTATTCCAGTGACTTTGTAAAGAATCCAACTTGCTCCCCTGCAAAACATCCCCAGACCATCACACTTCTCCACCGTGCTCACTGTTGGCACAACACACTGTTGTTTCATTTTTTCACCCGCTCTGCGCCGCACAAATACTCTTCATTTGGATCCAAAAAACTTTGAACTTTGATTTGTCAGTCCAAAGGACAAATTTCCACTGCTCAACAGTCCATTTTTGTTTTTTATAGCCCAGGCTAGCCTTTTCGTTTTGTTCTGGAGTCTCAGCATTGGTTCTTTGCTGCAGTTCGTCCTTTTAATCCTGCCTTTCTTAGTCTTCTCTGAACAGTTGATGATGAAACTGTTGTACTTCTGGAGTTGTTCAGCTGGGCTTTGATTTCAGGTGCTGTGAGGCGTCTGTTGCGCAGACTGGTGACTCGGATATACTTGTCCTCTAAGTCTGTTGTGGTTCTTGGTCGCCCTGACCTTTTTCTGTTCTTATTTTGACCAGTTTCTTTGTACCGTTTAATAGCACAAGCAAACCGCATTCAAGGAAACTTAATTTTTTTTGCAATTTGCCTCAGTGATTGGCCGTCATTTCTCAAAGTTACAATCGATTGTCTTTTTTTCTGTTGTTAACTGAGCTTTGGCACCCATTTTTGCTTCTTGAAACACAGAAATATACCTTAAAACTACACAGTTAGTTCCTCTGCAAGGATTTATATGTAAAGACCTGCAACCCATGT
>JAJOZX010007547.1:42500-57500 GCA_023014485.1 Bathynomus jamesi
TTTTGTTAATTATTTTATTTTATTTCAGACCCATATCATTGATGATGAATGTGCAAGAACGGGTTTATGTTGTAACATGCAGGATAAAAGGCATGAAGTGCAATGAAATTAGAGAAAAGTTTGAGAGAAGGTTTCGTAAAACAGGCCCTAGAGACCAGGCTATTCGCGAATTAGTAAACAAATTTATGAGGACTGATCTGTGCATGACGAGCGTAGATCTGGACGGCCAAGATGATCTCACGAAAGAATCGAATCTGTTCAAGAAGCATTCGAAGAGGATCCACAATTATCGATTCGGAGGGCATCCCACGGATTAGAAATTCCACAAACAACGGTTTACAGAATTCTACGTTATGATTTGAAGAAAAGGCCATACCACATTCAAGTGTTCCAC
This sequence comes from Bathynomus jamesi, assembly GCA_023014485.1. NCBI lineage: Eukaryota > Metazoa > Arthropoda > Malacostraca > Isopoda > Cirolanidae > Bathynomus > Bathynomus jamesi. The sequence continues at coordinate 42,895 of JAJOZX010007547.1, forward strand.
AACTTACAAGAAGATGATTATCCACGAAGAGGAACAATGTGTGCAGAGCTTACAAATATATATATATATTTCATGTTTTAAAAGGTGTTTTTTTTATAATTCATATTATTTCGCAAAATAGATGGTTACTTTAGAAACACCCTGTATATATATATAATATATATATATATATATATATATATATATATATATATATATATATATATATATATATATAGGCCATAGGGTGTCCCGTAAGTCTGGAACCATAGGGCAAAATGGTATAAACGGCAATAAAAACGCCGAAGAACACTTTTGGGGACTGTTTGTGAAATGAGCGAGGATGGTAGCGGCTGTGTCATCGTCGGTGGATGTCCTCGGAGGTCCACTGCGTGGTTTATCTCTATGGATCCCATTTCCCTGAACTTTGCTACAAGTTTGCCGACACAGCTGTGTGTTATCGGCACGCGGTCCAGATGCAATATGTTAAATTCCTCAGCGACCTCCCTCTGACTCCGATTTCCTACGAGCAGAATTACCTAGATGCGTTCTTCCTTACTCAAAGACATCATGGGCACTTGCATAAACGGAAAAACATGAATTACTTATTTCACCATATGGTTCCAGACTTATGGGACACCCTGTATATATATATATATATATATATATATATAACATGATAAAAGTAAAACTTTAAAACTAAAAACATTCAAACAAATTAGTTAAAAACTTCACTAATAAAAAGTTAAATGAAAAGAGACAAAAGTGCACGAAACATACCATGCTCACTTGACATCCTCAAACAACTGAGGCGAAAAGGAGACAGGGTCAAGGGGAAAAACAGAAAAATTTAGTTGGTAGGCATTCTAATTAATATAAAGGGGGTAACAGCTAGAATCAATATTTAAGCTGGAGTTCAGAAATTTAATGCACAAAGATTCATAAATACGGAGAGAGGACGGACATTTTAATGATTTAGGAATTTTAAAGTTATTAACGGAAATATCAACTTTACACTTAATAGAATGATTTCTAATGGCAGACTGTTCCTTTTTAGATAAAACTTTTCCTGTCCTATGGCTAATACCCATATGGGAGCAAAATCTTGCCTGCAAAGAACGAACTGTGCTGCCAACGTAGTTCCCCTGGGAACACCCAGGGCAGGTAAACAAATAAACGACAGAACAGTTCATCGCAGGGGGGATTTTGTCCTTACAACGGAAAAAACATTCAAGGGTATTATTATTCACAAAAGCAACCTTAAAATCAGTGTGAAAATAAAATTTCCTCACCACACTCAACAATTGCTTTTTCACAAAAGTGTTAAATTGGTAGAGATCAGGTAAAACAAGATATTTACAATTCTTAGGAACATCATACGTTGGGATAAGTTTGGGGGAATAAACATTATTAAGTAATTTACCAATAATACCTTGTACAAGAACCCGTGGAAAACCATTTTTAAAGAAAAAATCAGTAAGGAATTCAAACTCATTATGAAGCAGAGCAAAGTTTGAGCAAATATTATAAGCTCTATGCACTAAAGTGCGAATCGAACTTAGTTTGTAATTAAAATCGCAAAAACTATAAAAATTAAAACCTAAACCCGTAAAAGTAGGCTTCCGGTATGTGGAAGTTAAAACAGTTGAGCCTGATTTGGAAACCAAAACATCAAGGAAAGGAATAGAACCTTGAACTTCCTTTTCCTGCGTAAATATAATGTTCTTATGAAGTGTGTTCAAAAAATTTAAAAACTGAACTGATTGATTATCCGTTTGGAATAAAGCAAACGTGTCATCAACATAACGTCTGTACAAATTCGGCTTAAGGTGAGGGGGGCACTCACAGAAGGCCCTTTCCTCAAGATGAGACATGAAAATATTCGCAAAAACGGGACCCAAGGGGCTCCCCATCCCCACTCCATCCAACTGACGGTAAACTACCCTTGAAACTAAAAAAGTTATCCTTGACAGCCAAATTCAGAAGCTGCTCAAACTGTGCTCTGCCAAAGCCGTGAAAAAGTGAGTCCGGCTGTGGAAAAGCTTTATTTAAAATAATTGTAATGGTCTCATCCAAGGGGACATTTGTAAAGAGGGAAGATACATCAAAACTTGTCATAAACAAAGAATTCATATTAAACTTCTTAATTTCAGACACAAAAGAAAAAACTATCCTTAACACTGTACAAGTTCACAGTAAATGATGATAACAGTGGGACAAGAAATTTGGCAAGTTTGTAATTAGCCAAAGGATAAGACGCTAAAATTGGGCGCAATGGAACACCGACTTTATGAACCTTAGGCAGACCATACATAAGGCCCAAATAAGAGCCTGAAACGTACAATTCATCATAAGTGGAGGAGTTAATAACACAATCATGTTTAAGCTTAAGCAAAACACGGTTAACCTTGTCTTCCAATCGCTGAATAATTTTAGAAACCTGTTCATCTACCTTAACAAATTTTAATGAATCAGAAAGAATATCAAGCATTTTTTTAATATAATCAGTTTTATTCATAACCACAACACCGCTACCCTTATTGGTTTAGTAATAACAATAGATTCATTTAAACCCAAGCTTTTTAAAATTTCACGGTCCTCCCTATGCAGAAAAATTGTAGAAAACTTAAAAGCTTTAATTTTAAAAAACAATTCATGGACAATTGGGAAATATGTTGTCTAACCTTACCAAAATCATTAGCATCAACAGTTGGAAGAACCTTCAGATCATGGGCTATCCTTTCAAAATAAAAATAAAAGTCAGCAGGTTTAAAACGCAAGTTGGGAAACTTGAACTTAAGGCCAAGAGACAAGAGAAAACCTTCACGCTTTGACAGGGTATAGTCAGATAAATTCCTAATGACCTGACCAGGATCTAGAAAATAAGGGCGAGATAGGTTTAACCTAAAAAGCTTGCGGTCATGAATCCGGGAAATAGAACGTACATATGAAAGGGAGGAAACATGAATATTAGACACTATGCACGCATAATCACAAAAAGAGACCAAGGCCTTCAACTGGCTTTTAAGAGCACAAATCTTGTTCGAAATATCATGCTTAAGCTTAAATTTGTAATTAATTTCATTGTTAAGATAATATACCAATGATGACCTATAAAACTCTGAAGAATAGAGTGAATTACGATACAGTTTGTAATAAATAAAATTAGGAAAGACGCCACTATTCCGGCAGATTTCTAAAAATTCAAGGTCCAATTCAATCTTCTTGAATTTTCTGACAGACTTTTCAAGTTTACGGTGGAGTCTCAATCCCTCTAGTCCATAACGCTTTTTAGGTTAAACCTATCTCGCCCTTATTTTCTAGATCCTGGTCAGGTCATTAGGAATTTATCTGACTATACCCTGTCAAAGCGTGAAGGTTTTCTCTTGTCTCTTGGCCTTAAGTTCAAGTTTCCCAACTTGCGTTTTAAACCTGCTGACTTTTATTTTTAATTTGAAAGGATAGCCCATGATCTGAAGGTTCTTCCAACTGTTGATGCTAATGATTTTGGTAAGGTTAGACAACATATTTCCCAATTGTCCCATGAATTGTTTTTTAAAATTAAAGCTTTTAAGTTTTCTACAATTTTTCTGCATAGGGAGGACCGTGAAATTTTAAAAAGCTTGGGTTTAAATGAATCTATTGTTATTACTAAACCAGATAAGGGTAGCGGTGTTGTGGTTATGAATAAAACTGATTATATTAAAAAAATGCTTGATATTCTTTCTGATTCATTAAAATTTGTTAAGGTAGATGAACAGGTTTCTAAAATTATTCAGCGATTGGAAGACAAGGTTAACCGTGTTTTGCTTAAGCTTAAACATGATTGTGTTATTAACTCCTCCACTTATGATGAATTGTACGTTTCAGGCTCTTATTTGGGCCTTATGTATGGTCTGCCTAAGGTTCATAAAGTCGGTGTTCCATTGCGCCCAATTTTAGCGTCTTATCCTTTGGCTAATTACAAACTTGCCAAATTTCTTGTCCCACTGTTATCATCATTTACTGTGAACTTGTACAGTGTTAAGGATAGTTTTTCTTTTGTGTCTGAAATTAAGAAGTTTAATATGAATTCTTTGTTTATGACAAGTTTTGATGTATCTTCCCTCTTTACAAATGTCCCCTTGGATGAGACCATTACAATTATTTTAAATAAAGCTTTTCCACAGCCGGACTCACTTTTTCACGGCTTTGGCAGAGCACAGTTTGAGCAGCTTCTGAATTTGGCTGTCAAGGATAACTTTTTTAGTTTTCAAGGGGTAGTTTACCGTCAGTTGGATGGAGTGGGGATGGGGAGCCCCTTGGGTCCCGTTTTTGCGAATATTTTCATGTCTCATCTTGAGGAAAGGGCCTTCTGTGAGTGCCCCCCTCACCTTAAGCCGAATTTGTACAGACGTTATGTTGATGACACGTTTGCTTTATTCCAAACGGATAATCAATCAGTTCAGTTTTTAAATTTTTGAACACACTTCATAAGAACATTATATTTACGCAGGAAAAGGAAGTTCAAGGTTCTATTCCTTTCCTTGATGTTTTGGTTTCCAAATCAGGCTCAACTGTTTTAACTTCCACATACCGGAAGCCTACTTTTACGGGTTTAGGTTTTAATTTTTATAGTTTTTGCGATTTTAATTACAAACTAAGTTCGATTCGCACTTTAGTGCATAGAGCTTATAATATTTGCTCAAACTTTGCTCTGCTTCATAATGAGTTTGAATTCCTTACTGATTTTTCTTTAAAAATGGTTTTCCACGGGTTCTTGTACAAGGTATTATTGGTAAATTACTTAATAATGTTTATTCCCCCAAACTTATCCCAACGTATGATGTTCCTAAGAATTGTAAATATCTGTTTTACCTGATCCTACCAATTTAACACTTTTGTGAAAAAGCAATTGTTGAGTGTGGTGAGGAAATTTTATTTTCACACTGATTTTAAGGTTGCTTTTGTGAATAATAATACCCTTGAATGTTTTTTCCGTTGTAAGGACAAAATCCCCCCTGCGATGAACTGTTCTGTCGTTTATTTGTTTACCTGCCCTGGGTGTTCCCAGGGGAACTACGTTGGCAGCACAGTTCGTTCTTTGCAGGCAAGATTTTGCTCCCATATGGGTATTAGCCATAGGACAGGAAAAGTTTTATCTAAAAAGGAACAGTCTGCCATTAGAAATCATTCTGTTAAGTGTAAAGTTGATATTTCCGTTAATAACTTTAAAATTCTTAAATCATTAAAATGTCCGTCCTCTCTCCGTATTTATGAATCTTTGTGCATTAAATTTCTGAACTCCAGCTTAAATATTGATTCTAGCTGTTACCCCCTTTATATTAATTAGAATGCCTACCAACTAAATTTTTCTGTTTTTCCCCTTGACCCTGTTCCTTTTCGCCTCAGTTGTTTGAGGATGTCAAGTGAGCATGGTATGTTTCGTGCACTTTTGTGTCTTTTCATTTAACTTTTATTAGTGAAGTTTTTAACTAATTTGTTTGAATGTTTTTAGTTTTAAAGTTTTACTTTTATTTTCATGTGTTATTTGTCATGTATATAATTTTTAATTATATATATATATATATATTGACACAGACAGACAGCTGGGGTCGAAAAGTTAAGCTTAAGTTATATATATCCATTCCGCTATTTTTGAAATATGATTTTTAAGAATACAAACCTCACACCCCAATTTCTTTATGGATTGCATCGTGCGCGCCGACAAGTTTAACCTTCCAGGTCTGCTACGTTACAAAGTATATTAAAACAACGTCGATAGATAATGAATTATATATATATATATATATATATATATATATATATATATATATATATATTTAACTGCAATGACCACGCAGTATATTAATGTATAGAAACGACGTAAGTATAGAGGAGTGTTCTGCACACGAGGAAGAGAAATAACGAACAAATGAAAAATGAGGTGACCGCCCGGGAATCGAACCCAGGATCTTCCGATTGCCCTCTCAAGGCATTGGTTTCTGCCCTATGTAGGAGAATTACGACTTCTGACTGATCGAGGCCCGTGGTGTAGTGGTAGCATATCTGACCGGCAATCGGAAGATCCTGGGTTCGATTCCCGGGCGGTCACCTCATTTTTCATTTGTTCGTTATTTCTTCCTCGTGTGCAGAACACTCCTCTATACTTACGTCGTTTCTATATATATATATATATATATATATATATATATATATATATATATATATACGCACGAGTATATATGAAATGTAAACTTGAGCTGACGTAGGTTGTCGTCAGAGCTGGGCAATAAATACATTGAATGTATTTAAATACTAAATACTAAATACATGGGAGAAATGTATTTAAATACTAAATACTAAATACATTTTACGAATGTATTTAGATACTAAATACAAAATACATCAATTGTATTTAAATACATTTGTAAATACATTTTAAATACATACAAATTTTAACATATGCATTCACTAATCACTAAGCCATGACACGCACACGATAAAGAAATCAACCACTTTCGACTAAGAGTGGCACACAACTGATTGAACTGACACGTTGAAACATGAACCATGCTGTACTACACTGTCGACGCGTCGTACTGTGCTAGTACAGAACGTGTATTAAACCAGTAAAAGTATTTACATTTTTATATTTTGAGTATTTAAATACATTGTATTTAAATACTCATTAAAGTATTTAAATACTGTATTTAAATACATGAAAAACAATGTATTTATAAATACAGTTCTAAATACACAAATGTATTTAAATACGTATTTAAATACAAATGTATTTAAATACTGCCCAGCTCTGGTTGTCGTAAATTTATATCAGTTCAGGATACGACACATATGCATGCAGTACTTATTTATATATATATATATATATGCACTAGAATCACAAAATAACGTGACCTTATTAATAAGCAAACAACCACAAGGAAAAGGAAACACAAAGTCCGAGCGCTTTCATTAAATTCTTGCCTATTAATTGCCTGTTTTAATTAAATATTAGTGCTAATAACCATTATAATAATGGTTGTTCTCTGTATTGGTTTTCTTTTGTCTAATTTCATCTATACAGTATATATTTTTATTCAGTTATTTAGCTGCCTACAGATTGTTATCAATTTGGGAGGAGAAAAAAAAAAAAAAAAAATCTTTAGAGGGCTTTAAGGCCTTTAATTTGAGGTGCCAATTGTGAATTTTTTGCTTGTCTATTTAACTCAAATACTTTGTAATCTCCGTCTATTTTCTGTTCCTCCTTGATAATGTGAATATATCACGAAAGCGCTCGGACTTTGTGTTTCCTTTTCCTTGTGGTTGTTTGCTTATATATAATATATATATAGATATATATATATATATATATATATATATATATATAGTCACAGGTGTTTAGAATATTATAAAACAGTGTAAACCGTTGCAGATTGTACTTGTATATATATTACAGAACTTTTATCAAAATAATGTTAATATTCTCTTCGGCGATGATCATATGACGTACTCTCGTACAAGTCGACGTAAGCTGTACAAACTTTTTAATAGTAAAAGACACGAATCATCGCTTACAACTCTATTCTACTTAACCGATTCGCACAAAATTTAAAATTCCAATTCGAGTTAAGTGAAGCTTTATGCCTAATTAACTCTTAGGATTTACAAATATACATTACATTCATCAACTCCAAAGCGCTTTACGCTTCACAAAGTTCTTCTTAAGTAAAAAAATGGATTTGTATTTCCTTTGGGGGGGGGGGGGGGGGGGGGGGGGGTTTAAAATCGCGTAACATTTAAATACGGTACAAAAAAATGCAATTTTGCTATAAAAAAAATTAATTAATTTGAAAATGCTTTAATAAAAATATGAACTACTTCATCCTAAAATGGAAAAAATGCATATCATTTTAATAGGAAAAATTCGTTGTTAAATAGTTCTCATACAGAATATATTTTTTAAAAATTTAACATCAGTTGCTCCCCCCCCCCCCCGCCCCACCTAAATAAAATGTTTATAAATGCAAATATCAAATTTTTCGAAAAAATAATAAAATAAATTATAATGTACATGAAGACTACAATAAGAACCCATTTTGTCAAAACGCAACGAGAAAAATACCTTTACATTGCGTGATGAAAATACCTTATCCCGAATCCGTTAAGAGTACAAAATTGTATATCTTTATTTATGTGTGCAAAATGTGGCCAACTCAGTATATTGTAGTTATATTAAAATTTAAAAAATTTAATACCTAGGCCAGCGTAACTAAACTGCTTAACCTATGATAATTTAACCTACCCGCCCCCACAATACTTGTCGACAAAACGTTGCACAGCCGATTAATTATAATTAACATTTTAGAAAGAGGTCAGTTCATTTGTCCTTACTTTCTAAACCATTTTTACTTTCTTGTGTGTGCACGTGTGTTTTGGCTACCATACGGAACCGCGACGATCTTTAGCACACACACACACACACATATATATATATATAATATATACTGAATCTTTCATCTACTCAACTGGTCAACTCTGGAACAATCTTCCTCAATCCATCTTTTCCCACGTGTATGATTTCCAATCTTTCAAATGGACTGTCGAAGCATCTCTAACATTCGACCTTGATTTTGGCTCTGTTCTCCTCTTGCGGGCACTCGCCCTTGGCTCTTCCTCCTCGCATTTTATATTAAGTTATATCACAAGAAATGTCGTTTTTTTTTTACCTTTATTTCCAAATGAAAATAAAACTACATCAAAATAAATTTTAATCAATTATATATTTTCCTTCACTTCCTATGACTCTGCCACCTCTCTACGAGCATTTCAATTCCATGTTGATAAAATTCCTTCGGTTTAGAAGCAAAAAGCTCGGAGAGGGCAATGTTGATAGCCTCGAAACTCAAGTTCTTTCCCGTTAAGATAGTTTTGAAGTCTTCTGAAGAGGTGGTCATTTGATGGTACAAAGTCTGGTGAATACGGAAGGCTGTGAATTTTTTTTCCCAACCAAGCTGTCAATTTTGGCAGTGGTGATTGGAGCAGTATGAGGAGTGAGGACGCGCGTTGTCCCGTTGAAACACAACACCTTTGCGATTGGCTAAAGAAGAACGTTTGTTTGCAATGCAGCGCTCAATCTTTGAAGTTGCTGACAGTAGACTTCGGCTGTAATGGTTTGATTGGGCTGCAACACCTCAAAATAAACCACTCCTTTAATATCCCACCAAACGCACAGGTAGCGATGAACTGCAGAACCGGTCGAATTTAGTCGCTGGGCAAGTTCTTCAACAGTCACAGCCAGACATGGGGTAATAGTAATAGACTATTACAGGATTTTTCAAGTAATAGTAATAAATGGATCATACAATGACATGAATAATTGTGAAGCTCGACTATTTATTTTATTTAACCCTTTAACGCCGAACGTTTTTGTAGGGTTAAGTCTAAATGCGTGTATTTCAAACGGTACGTATTCGACCCAATCGGCGTCAGAGGGTTAATTTGGCCCTTAACCCTATATGGACAGAATTTTCTGTAGGGTTAAGTTATAAATGCGTGTATATGAAATGTTAGAACTATGTAACAGTTGTCCATATAGGGTTAAGCTTTAGGCTTTACTGGGCTCTTATTAAAAATAAGCAGCTAGTTATAAATTAATAATAATAAATAAATAAATAAGTAAATAAGTATTATTAATAATTAAAACATGTATTGCAATATTAAACAATATTAATGGACAATATTAAACAACATTAGTGGACATTAATCCTAGATTTTTGCTAGTATGCCATTATTAATCGGGATTTCAACTTGGTTTTTAACAAATTTACATTCACAATATTTTTTATATCGGCATGCAAGTCAGTCCATATTTTCAATCCAATGAAAATGGGTAGTTTTTGAGATGAAGACAATCTAAATTGAGGTATAACAAGCTTTGATCTATTTCTGGTCTGATGCGAGTGGATTTCTTGAGTTACAAAATATCTATTTATCCATTGCAAATTAATGATTTTGTAATAGTAATAGGAGGCAAAGTAATAGACAAGAGTCTATTACTTTTCTATTACAGTGGCAATGGACATATTGTGTGAAGAAAGAACTGAAAAATGAACTAAATATATTACTAACAAACATGCATGCATGTGAACTAACATTGTGACAAATTTTTCCTTCAATAAAGTAAAATTTATCAAGACCTACAGTCTCTGAAATTGTAATGATTTAGTTGAAACAAATATTTGTTATTTGGCTGCCGCTCAGCCTCACTCTGGATCATGAGTGCAGAGCCCTGCCTCAGTTTATCCTGAATCCCTGAATCCAGACACTGCTAACATCGCCAGCTCAATACCATCTTACACAGGGTACCCACCAAGGGGCCTTGGTGAATCGGGATGCTGGGAATGCAGTCGGGGGTCATGATGAGGAGGCATCTTGGACAATGGTGGTAAGGAGGGGCCGGAAGCTAGCGACCCCTCCGAGAACTGCAACCACTGCAGCAGCTAATGGTGGTGGTCCCTCAAGGGGGTCTGGTCCTACTCATGCACCGGCTAGAGGGAGTCAGCCTGTGGCAAAAGCTGGCAGAGAACAGCGGGGTATCATAGGGGCTGCCAAAAGATCGTATGATGGCTGTACCAATGAAGACCGCAAACATTTTCGTCTCGAGATGTCGACCTGATCTTACGGCCGAGGAGCTGCAGGCATTTGTGGAAGATAAAGTGAACCTTCAGGTTACATGTAGGAAAATTGACTCCAGATGGACTACGTACAGCTCCTTTCAAATTACAGCAGTCCGTGATGATCCAGGGGTATTATGGATCCAGCAGTATGGCCGGAACGGGTAACTCGTATGTACGGCGGTTCGATGAGAAGAAAGGAAGAAAAACACCTGCAGCCTCTCGCAAGTGCTGGAGAGGGTAATTATGGAGACATCATGCGTTGTACTGAGGAGGAAAATCCAGCTGGGTCTAATGCTGTAACTGCTGTGCCTGGTATAAGTGGAATTCAACATGTAGAGATGGCTGGCAGAATTCCTGATCTTCCTAATTGCAACATTCAAGGTAACTCTTATAACTGTAGAGGCCTAAGCTTAGGCAAAACGGCAAACACAGGCGGATCATAATTGATAAGCTGTTAGAGGATGCTGATATTCGTCTGCAGGAAACAGGACTTAAAGGACCTGAATAGCCTGTCCATAACTTTCATGGGATAGGGGAGGCCACCAGAGATAAAGATGATGGTCTCCTTGCAGGCCACCCACCTGGTGGGGTAGCTATTCTATGGAGGGTGGGGTATGGGAAATATATTAGTGAATTAAAACGGTTTGAATTAGCTAATTGGAATAGAAATTTGTGTAGACAATAAACAATTTGTAATTCTGTGTTTCTATATGCCTTTTCAGGCAGTTGATAATGAAGATTACCTCATTAAATTGGGGCAGGTCAGCATTATTGATGAGTTGGATACGATATGTGTTGCTATTATTGGTGACTTTAATGCTAATGTGCTTAATGATAATTCTTTGTTAGCAGCCACTTAAAAGCCTTGGGAAGATATAACTTAACCCTTTCATCCATGTGTAGTAGGGTGGAGCGAAAAATACTTTTTTTTAGTATGAAGTTCTAATAGTGATTAAAAGTTGCATTTAGTGGACGAAATATGCCTGCCAAAATATGAGTTCATTTGTTTAAAATTGCAGCTGCCACCAGGGGGCTAAATTTAACACAATTTTTGTGTAAAAAGGGAAAAAAATGCTTCTATTTTAGGTTTGTCAAATATTATAAAATTATCGTAGAATTATCTAATAGTGTGATTAAGATTCTTAAATGATAGGAATTCGTTTTTTAAAAATGCCTTTTCATATGCTTAATATCTTCAGCTGCCACAAGAGAGCTGAAGTTAACACAATTTAGAGTAACTGAGTCATGTTGAGACTACATGAATGTTGTGGGGGAGGTTTTGGTGTGAAGGAATTTCTTTCTGTGAGTCATTAGAACAGTGTGTTAACACTTGTCTTCTTAGGTAGTAGGCCTAGTCGCTCAGTTGATCGGAGAGTTTTTAATATGATCGGAATTATAAAACTTTATTTTAAAGTGATTATATAGAGAAATTGATTTATTATAAAATGCTTGTTATAATGTATTATATAATTTTAGTTTATTTATATAATATATTATATATTTATAATATATTATATATATTATAAAATAATTATATATATAATTATATAGTGTTTTGATGTTACAGGATCTTTTGTGATTGTGAATTTTCTTAAAAATATTATGGCATCAAATACTAAATATAAAACATTTCACTAGAGAACATATGAAGTGTGCCATATTTGAAGTACCTTGTGAGATGAGTGATATGCAACTACCAACTCATAACTGCATTATGAAAGATTACCTGTTCACAAAACATTTAGTGAAGGAGCAGATGAATAACAAGGAGCCTTCATTTTCTGAAATAGCAGAGGCAGTTTCCAAAAAGGTAGAAAATATTTGGAAGAAGGCCTCTTTGCCAATAGTTTCACATACACGCGTTTTACAGATGATGCGAGTGTACCATGATAATACAGGTCCTTATTAAAGCCATACAAGTCACGCAAGGATCAGCCTAAGTACAAAAATCAGCTTGAAGAATTTGAAAACTCTTCAAAATGCACTTTGTTTGACATCTGCACCTGCAAATGTAAGGAGTTTAGGAGATGCTCATGTGAAAAGAGTAAGAAAGTCCCTCCAAAAGAGCAGGATTTTAAATGACCAAACGAACACGCAGAATAAGTGATAGGAAGCATTGACATAGCACACACAAGACGATTACAAGCAAGAGAACATCGAAAGGAAATGAAAAAGCACGTTGGAATCCTCACAAACAACTAGTGCTGCTATAACCAATACGTCCAACTTACAAATCGAAACAGAGACAAGTGAACTTCAACAACTAGAAGAGATATCTGAAGATAATGAGGAAGATACAACCTCGACTCAATATGTAATATCAGAACAACAGATGCGTCAGCCACTGCCTTCATTAGCAATTACTTGTGATAGATTTAAAATGTCGGACAGAGCTGGGGCTGCTATTGCTTCTGCAGTATTGGCAGATCTTAAAATTGTTACTCACGAAGACAAAGGGAAATATTATAGACAGAAGTAAGCTAAGACGTGAAAGACAAAAACAGAGAAAGGAAACTACAACAGATAGGAGAGCCAAAAAACATGCGGGGATTATACTTTGATGGCCAGAAAGGATAAAACAATGATTCAAGTCCAGGAGAGTGATGGCTCTAACCACCAAAAGAACAAACGCGAAGAGCATATCAGCATAATATCTGAACCACACTCTCTGTACTTTGCACATGTGACACCTTCCAGTGGCAAAGCTAAATACATTTGCACAGCGCTAGTGAATTGCTTGAAAGAAAGGAATGTTGATATAGGGAACATCGTTGCAGTTGGCTGTGATTCGACAGTGGTTAACACTGGTAGTATGGAGGCACACAATAGATTACTGGAAGAAGCCTTTAATAAGCCATTGCAGTGGCTGATATGCCTTTTACACCTTAATGAACTTCCATTGCGCCATCTGTTTCATCACTTGGATGGTACCACTACTGGACCAAGAGCATTTTCAAGAGAAATTGGCTGAGCACTTTCAGACTGTGAAAAGCTTCCCATAGTTAACTTCAAACCCATTGAAATTCAAGAGGACATGTGTGAAGTTGATGTAGATGACACAAGTACTGACCAGAAATACCTTCTTGAAATCACAAGGCTATATCAAGTGGAACATTCTCAGAGAGTCTTAGTCATAAGAGTCCAGGCAATATATCACATTCAAGGTGGCTCACCACAGCAAACAGGACTCTGCGGTTATATGCAAGCACAGAGAATCCTTCAGGCAATTTACAAGAATTAGCTACTTTCATTGTTAGGGTATACGCACCAATGTGGTTTCAGATAAAGCGTAAACCATTATGCCAATATGGTGCTAAAACATATGTGGCATATGATTGCAAGAAGCCGGTATCTCCGTGAAGAGCTTAGGAGAGTACATGACTCAGTCATTCAGTGAAATGCATATTACGCAAATCAAGAAAACATTCTCATTGCAATGATAGCTGATGAAAGGGAGCATGTGCGTCAGTTGGGATTTAGGCGTATCATAAAAGCAAGGGCATGCATTCAAGAAACAGATGTTATCAGGTATTTTAAGGTGCCAGAAATAAATTTTTAGGCCAAAGACAATACAGATCTCATTAGTGGCAAGATTTTCAGACAGCAGAACCACCGATAACCAAAGGAGTTTCTCTTGATGATATTGAATCATGCATCAAACATGGTACTACTCTTCATTCAGAATTATTTCAGTTCCATGTCATACACAAGCCGTAGAGAGATGCGTCAAGCTCGTTACAGATGCTGCTGGATCAGTCTGCGGACCTACAAACAGAGATGGTTGGATTCGTGCTACATTAGAATCAAGGAAAAAACAGCCAAAATTTGACACAAAAGCAAATTACTAAATAGTCTTCAGCAAGAACCCTTTCTAGAGGGAGGTTGGTTGGGGAAAGGGTGGTAACTCCGCTAAGGCACAAAATAACGTTTCTTAACTGTCTCAAGCCAGTATAAAGGAGGAGACATATC
>JAJOZX010007547.1:62500-137500 GCA_023014485.1 Bathynomus jamesi
TGGTCCTGTTACGTTTTTTTCCTTTGCAGTAAACCACCACCGATTTTAACACAGGTATTGGTGACAGACCATAGCCAAATGTTAATCTCAAACTAGTGTATTCACACAGTAATTTTAACAAATGGTCTATTATAACTGATAAAACCAATTAGTCAATGACATTGTAGCAATTTGATTAAAAAATAATTAATAATTTTCTCTATTCTCTCTTTACCTCTTTACAGGCCGTAATTGAAATGTTTAAGGAACTAAGTTTATCCCAGAGAGGACAAATAATTGCCCTTTCAAGAGAGGGAATGTCCCAACGCCAGATCTCGGCAAAAATTAACGTTTCAAAAGGGGCCGTCCAAAGAACTATAAGCAGATATAAAGAATCAAGGATTCATTTTCCAGCAGGATAAAGACCCAAAGCAGACTTCTAACCTTTGCATGAACTATCTCAAGAAAAAAAAATGGTGTTCTACAAATTATGAAGTTTCCTCCACAAAGTCCTGATCTCATTTCAATAGAGTATCTTTGGGACCATTTGAAGAGTCTGAAAGCTAAAAAGAATATAACTTTCCTTCATTCTCTCTGGGAGAATGTAGAAGAATGCTGGAACGGCACAGCACAAGATGTTATCCAGAAACTTGTCGAATCTATGCCTCACAGAGTGGAAGCCGTCATTAAAGCAAAAGGTCACATCGATTACTAATAAGATTATGCCATTAAATTGTTAATTTCTTTACTAATTTATAATAATTACATTTAGAAGCAAATAATGTAACAATAAAAAAATAAAATTTTGTTGTAATTATCATATATATTTGAACAATTTACAATAAATTGGGTGATTATAAGATGGATGCAGACTTTTGAACGCTACTATACAGGGTGTCCCAGAATTAACTATCTATTTCAATGAAATCGGACAAATTTTTTAAAAACACTTTTATTTATGTTTATCATGTTTAATATGTTAAAAATGTATAAATTTCTAAATTTTGTTCATAATTTTATTTTCATAATTTTTTCATTATCTGATCCAATGAAAGACCGTCTGAAGTCATAGAATGGCAAAGAGACTCTCCAAAAGTTAACGTGTGGCTTGGAATGACCAAATCCAAAATTTATGGCCCATTCTTCTTTGCGGAAGCAACTGCAACAGGTACCGTCTACCTTGATATGCTTCAGCAGTTTCTCGAACCACAGCTTCTTGATAATGTTGTGTTTCAACAAGATGGAGCACCATAAATTTTGGATTTGGTCATTCCAAGCCACACGTTAACTTTTGGAGAGTCTCTTTGCCATTCTATGACTTCAGACGGTCTTTCATTGGACCAGATAATGAAAAATTATGAAAATAAAATTATGAACAAAATTTAGAAATTTATACATTTTTAACACAAATTAAACATGATAAACATAAATAAAAGTGTTTTTAAAAAATTTGTCCGATTTCATTGAAATAGATAGTTAATTCTGGGACACCCTGTATATATTAAACAATAATATATATTTGTATGTACTACGTACTTTATACTCTACTGCCTCATTCAAAATGTACATATCCGACGACGATGGGTATAAATACCCACATACCATTGGTGTCTCCAAACTTTTGAACAGCAATATATATATATATATATATATATATATATATATATATATATATATATATATATGGTTTCATAACATGTGGGACGCACTTTCAGGATGGATTCAGGACCTGAAAACAATGAAAAAAGTTAATATAAACATATGCCCGAAATCGCTTTGTTTCAGTTACAGCCCGTTGTGTGTTCCAGCAAGTATCCCCCTTACTTTTAAAGGAAGTGCTCAAAATGACCGCCTTGTGCTTGAATACACGCCTGAACACGCCTCGTCATAGACTGCCTGACGCGTTCAAACATTCCAGGTATTGCTCGGATTTTCTGGCATCCTTGTTCTACACGTTGGCGAAGCATTTCAACGCTGTCAATGGGTGTCACGTAAACGATGGATTTCAGATGACTCTACAGGTAAAAATCGAGTGGATTCAGGTCCGGGGAGCGAGCAGGCCACGCAATGGGTCCTCCACGGGCTATCCATTTATCAGGGAAATGATCATCCAAATGGTCTCTGGCTACTCGATACTCGACTAAAATGAGGCGGAGCGCCGTCATGCATAAACTACATACAACGTCGGACACCAAGAGGAACTTCATCTAGAAATCGCTTAAATCATTCCTTAAAAAATTGGAATAGGATTCTCCTGTTAAGCTTCCAGGCAAAACAAAAGGACCGATTAAGTTGTCGGAAATAAGTCCCGCCCATACATTGATACTAAATTATTGTTGGTGAATTGACTGGATGATGGCATGCGGATTCTCTTTGGCCCAGTGATGCGTGTTGTGAAAATTGATCACGCCATTTCTTGTGAAGGCAGCCTCATCAGAAAACAACGCGGAGGATAGAAAAAGCGAACACTGTTGAAGGAACTAAGTACAAAAAGCCTCTCGTGGTGGGAAATCAGCTTCAATAAGGCCTTGTACTCTCTGAATGTGATATGGGTAAAGTAGTTGTGTAAAATTCTCCACACAGTTGTGTATCTTACACCCTCTGCTGCTGCTATCCTTCGGGTGCTGACACCAGGATGTTCCTCCACGCGATTCAGGACCCGCTCCTCCAAATCAACAGTTCTGGCGCTGATTGGTCTACCACCATCTGAAACTCCCTTGTTGAATGATCCTGTATCACCAAGACGCTTGTCTATTCTCTGAAAAGTCGTCTTATCTGGCGGACGGCGATTCGGAAACATTTCTGCATACAGACGTCTTGCTGCGGCCGCATTATACTCGGCAAGTCCATAACATGAGATGCATGTCTGCCATTTCTCTGTTCGTAAAAGCCTCCATTCTCACTTCAAATGCATACTATCACTAAATAGCACAAAAATTTAAGGGTTTTTTTTTCACAAGACTGCACTTATTCACGGTAAGAAATTACAAATACTAACAGTGAAACACCGCGATGCACCTCTGACTGACTGATGGCTCTACACTCAACGATATTGAAGCGTGTCGTAGTGTACGAAACATTACAATCGGCAAGGCCATACATGAAATAAGTCTCGTACACACTCACAAACATTGTCGACAAGCAGTGTTTAACAACAGTTTGCGGAAAGAATTGCTGGAACACAAAACGTCTGTAACTCGGAAACAAAGCGATTTCGGGCATATGTTTATATAAACTTTTTTAATTGTTTTCAGGTCCTGAATCCATCCTGAAAGTGCGTCCCACATGTTATGAAACACCATATTATGTGTGTATATATATATATATATATATATATATATATATATATATATATATATATATATATATACACACACCGTCTGCCAAAAAAAAGGGGTTCACTCTAAATTTAAACATCAATGGAATCAACATTTTTCAAACAATGAGTATGAAACTTATACACGTAAAAGATACATAAAACGGTACTTACGTATTAACGGGGGGCCACCACATATTGATGATTGGTAAGGTTAAGTTGTAATATTTTCGTCAGTTAAAAATTTCTAATACATCATATTTTTTAAATAGCAATATTTTTTAAAACATTTTTTTTATACATTTTCTGAAAAAAATTAATGGCTATTATGCTATTAAAAATTTTTGGCCTCCAGAAACAAATGATGTTTCTAATGTGTAACATGTATTAATCATTGTAAATATTTGAAATATAAATCATTGTAAATATTTTAAAAAAATATTACTATTTAAAAAATATGATGTATTAGAAATTTTCAACTAACGAAAATATTACAACTTAACCTAACCAATCATCACTATGTGGTGGCCCCCCATTAATACGTTAAGTACCCATAAAACATCTACCTGTAAACCAAATTTCAGTTCGAAGCTATCAAAAATAGCTATTTATTAAATATTTCTCTAATAATACTACAACTGATGCTCGACAAACTAATCAAGAATCCTTTATTTCCATTTTCACTTTTGTAAATTCTAATACACGATTTTTAACAGGGCTATAAAATATAGTGAATATGCCATTTTCAGAGGAAGAAAAGATTATAATTAAGCATTATAGACTAGAAAAGGGATATGGACGAACGAAACAACTCTCCGAATTCCCCAACAAAGGATGGACTCTTGGTGGTTTGGGAAAGCTTCTAAAGAAAATTGACGAGACTGGGGATATCAAAAGAGGGAAGTGGGCGACCCCAAAACTGTTCGCATAAAAGACAATATTGACGACGTCGAAGAACGTATATTAAGTCAGAAACCCATATGACACCAGTTCGCATATTGAGAAAGTTATAATTATCAGAAACTAGAGTGAGACGCATAATTAAACAAGATCTTCAACTAAAACCTTTCAAAAGAATGCATGGGCAAAAGATTAATCAAACGGATGAGCAGAAACGAGTTCAAAGATCAAAACAAATCTTACGGCGAGTAAAATGTGATAAACTTTCAAAGGCTTTTTTCACTGATGAAAAAAGATTCACTGTGGAGCCACCTCGGAACAGTCAAAATGACAGAGTTTACTCGCACGTCCAATGTAAGAATGAAATACCTGATAGCAGACTTTTTGCAACCAGAAGTCATTTCTCAGCTAGTGTCATGGTGTCAGTTGGCATATCAAAGTTAGGAAAAACATCCATTCATTTTATTGAGCCTGGTGTAAAAGTCAATGCCGAGTACTATCGAAATACTCTGCTGCGAAACATGCTTCGCGAAATGCAAAATCTGGCCAACGGTGGTTATCATCTTTTTCAGCAAGACGGAGCAACGTCCCATACAGCAATAGCAACTGTGGAATACTTAAAAAATAATGTCCCAGAATTACTTGAACCCCAAAATTGGCCACCTAACAGTCCTGACTTGAACCCTGTTGACTATGGAATCAGGGAAAATTTAGCACAGAGAATTTACAGGAGCAGGGTGAGAAATGTTGATCACTCGCGTCAGCTTCTTGTGGAGAAGTAGGAAGAGATACCACAGGAGCAGATCGGTCGAACCATTGATGAATTTCGTCAAAGATTGAAGAAAATTGTTGAAACAGAGGGGAAACACAATGAACAATTTTTTTAATAGGAATTCCAAAAAGAGTAAAATGGTAATTTGTTTTCTTTTGTAAACTTAAGATTTAAGTTCTGTTTCGAAATTCAAGATCCTTTTTTTATTTTCATGGTTTTTTAATGGAGGCATTTCCTGTATTTTATAAATCTTATGATGTATTTTATAACTAAAATGAGAATAAAAATTTTATTACCAAAGTTTTACCGCCCTTGTGGACTCCCAGAATTCAAAACTGGGGCAATGTTCACCAACAAAATTTGTTGAACATAAACAATCCTCATTAAATCATTAGTTTTGAATATATCAGGTCATCCCATAAGTAATGTCGTTTTTTAGATCGGAATTTGAAGGACAAAAAAAAACTCGACTGAAACTTTTTAATCTAGTATATATTTTCCATCGGAATCAATGACACTGCCAACATCCTACAAGCTTTTCAATGCCATGTTTATAAAATTCAGGCGGTTTTGAGGCAAAAAACGTACAAAGACTGGTGTGCAGGTCATCTAAAGTAGTATGGTATACGGTTTCTCGTCAAGATAGTTTTGCAGACTCCTGAAGAGATGATAATCCGAAGGCGCAAGGTCTGGAGAATATGGAGGATGTGGAAGGTTTTCCCACCCAACCTCCTCAATTTTTGCAGAAGTGATCTGAGCGGTATGAGGACGTGCGTTGTCGTGATGGAACACGATTCCTTTCCGATTAACCAAAGGAGGTCTCTTTTCTTAGTGCAGTGTTCAATCGATCCAGTTGTTGACAGTAGACTTGAGCGGTGATTGTTTGGTTGTGTGGTAAGGTTTCAAAATGTATTACACCACCTTTATCCCACCAAACACTAAGCAACACCTTCCGAAGGTGAAGATTTGGTTTTGGCTGTGGTGTCGCTGGTTCTCCGGCACAAACCCACTGTCGACGGCGCTTAACATTCTGGTACAGTATCCACTTCTCATCACCAGTCACTAAACGGTGCAAAAACGGATCTTGGAGTTCACGGGAATGAAGAGCTGTGCTAATGTTTACCCGCACCCTCAGATTGTCGACCGACAATTCATGTGGCACCCATTTTCCTAACTTAGGCACTTTCCCGAGTTGTTGCAAATGTCGATGGATGGTGGATGGGGATGAATTGAGTTTCTGGGCCAATTCTTCGACAGTTGTTGAACAGTCTTCCTCAAGTGCGGCTAACAGCAGGTCATCCTCAAACTCAGCAGGGCGTCCAGAGCGTGCTGCATCTGTCAAACAGCAGTCACCATTCCTAAACTTTTGAAACCATCTTTGACACCTCACATGCAGAATATCGTTGCCATAAACGTCCTGAATGTTTCGCGTTGCTTCAGTAGTACTATTCCCTTTTTTGAACTCGTAAAGCATTATATGCCTGATATGCTCTTCTGATACCGCCATAAAGCAAAAAACACGTCTTCACTGGTCAAGGTCTGTAAAGTATGTAGCGAAACACGATAGATCTCCTCTTAGAATTAACCTTCGGAAAATTTATGCTTAAACCGAGAAGGACTAGTTTAAACTTAATCTATCGTAAAAAACGACATTACTTATGGGATGACCTGATAATAACCTGAAAATTGGTGTACATATATACTGTTTACATATTTTTGCTCTGTATGAGTTTCATTATGATTAGTTAATAAATGTTGATTTCATGGCTGTTTTTAGAGTGAAGCCCTTTTTTTGGGCAGATATATATATATATATATATATATATATATATATATAGGATGAATTTCACAATTAAACACGTGAAATGAATGAATGCTGCAAACTCACAAGGAAAAAGAAAAACGATTCCAAGGCCTTTCGTGTATTCAGAGCTACACCTCGTCAGGGAATGACGAGATCCCTGACGAAGTGTAGCTCTGAATACACGAAAGGCCTTGGAATAGTTTTTCTTCTTCCTTGTGGGTTTGCAGCATATATATATATATATATATATATATATATATATATATATATATACACACGTACGTTTCGGGGGACTTTCATGGACGAAATATTAGATAGCAAAAACTTTATGAATACCTTTATTATTTTTCAGGTGTCTTGAGCTGGAAAATGTTTTTTTTTTTCGTTTTCATTATATTATTTGAAAAGGGAATGGACGCATTCTTTTTAAATTTTCCCTCTATTTTATACTATCCATGCAAATAAAATGCACGTTTCTTTTCTTTCAAATTCATAAAGTACAAGTTTTCAAAAGTTCATCGAACACATTTCATTTAAGCGTTTATGCCTCGAATATCGAGAAATCATAAATAAAAAACTATGTGATCTGGTTTCGGGAGCATTTTTTAAAATTTTTCTTTCCAAAGGGGTTGTTTCTAAAACTAATATATATATTTTCCTGTATTTTAATTTTTTATGCGAAATACTGATGACGCTTCAACTCAAAATTTATTGGTCACGCGCATAAAACTGGAAATTTTTATTTTTGAGCAAATCTCTTATTTTGGGAACTAAAAATGTTAAGTTATTTATTTTATTTTTTTTCATACATTCGAAAATTTTTACTTTGTTTTAACATAATTAAATGGTACCAAACTGGGATTTTAATGATGAATTAATTTACAACGAAATATTACACCAAAATTGCAGCTATAGTGCGTATATTATCGAGTATACTATATTATCGAGTAATGTTCGTGTCGTTATGGTATAAAAGTGCTGGTCATTTTTTGTATTTCAGAAATTTCCTAATGATATCTACTCGTATATTAATTTGATTAAGCAGTAATTCAACCAATTTCCAAGTTGGCACTTATTAAATAAACCGAATTTGTGCGTGTGTATATTACGTAATACGTAGTATACGAAGAGTATTTACAATGAAGTAATGCGAATAATAGTTAGCCCTAAACTAGCGGATCCAGGGGGCTGTCACTATGCGCACGTGAGACCCCCTCTGACGGTTTCAAAAAATTTTTTTACGTGTTCTAAGCTAAAGATAAAAGAAATGAAAAGATGAATTGAGGAAAAATCACCTCAGGATGGGTGTAGAATGAGGGGTTTTGCACCATTTTTATAAAATTTTTCAGGGGGAGCATGCCCACGGACCCCATAGCTTTCTTCGCGGCTGTGCCACTCAGTTTCCATGTTTTCCCGAATAACTTTCTGGATCTAACCCTGCTAAAGGTTATATAGGAACGAAGCACTCCTAATTGGAAAAGATAATTAGCGATCGAGAGGAGCCAGATACAACCTGTTATTACTCCATTCGCATTTAGTGTTAAAAATATTAATTAAAATTACTGCTGAAGAAGAGAGTTCAGTGAAGATGAACTCTTCATTGTTTAAATTACTTTGATGTCGGGGGAAATACATTTGTCTACATTGCAAATTCTTTTACGCTAAATTCACATACAAGATAATACCGAAGGTGTTTCTGGAAATGCACGAGATTAATAATATGGATGGTACAAGTGAGGGTATAAAGTATAAACCCTCGGTCCTTGGGCGGTAGCGCCACTCCTATAGATTATAATAAGCCAAGGAAAGAACAATAGTTCACTCTTATAGCTTATTTCAGTCGCAGCTTGCATGCTTTTTTTTGTAAAATCTTCACTAATGAACGTAAATCAGTGTATTACAGTATAAAAACACACACACACACACACACAATTACTGGGACCTGGGTGTGTGTGTATATATATATATAACCGCTACATGCAATTTATATTTCATTCTCGTTAGATACAGGGTGTCCCGTAATTCAGTGTAGGGCTACATTTAATCCTATACCGACTGGTAGGACATCCTATACTTTATTACATATTGCAAATATGTTGACCTGAAATCAGTTATCTGGCTTATTTTTTTTTATTTTTTGTCTATTTCACACTATTTAACACGTTCTTAATAACTACTTGGCTACCTATCATCTTATTTTGTTTAACTTCAACGAAGCATTTATTTTTTGCCTCTGCGTAAGCCTAACTTATATATACTACAAGGTAATAAATAAACTAAACGTTTATTACATAATAAAAATAATCGGTTTCATTGTACTCCAAATACAAGCATTTCAAAACGTACAAAATGAAAGGATATACAAGTTGACAACATTTACACCGACAGAGAAACTTGCTATCTCCAGCGACCGAGTTAACGATAAGATAAAAATGAACTAATTAAAATGAATATAGTAGAGTAAAAGGGGAAATAAACGTTTTACGACTGGCAGGAAATCTCTCAAAAAATGCCTCACCTTATTTTCATACTTCTAAAGAAAACTTGTACGAGTATATATATATATATCAGTCATGATAGGCTTACTTATGGATAACATGAGGAAAACTTAGCGTTCACCAATAACGAGATTAAAGAATTTTTACTGTATTTCGTCCTTTGTGCAATATGGTAATAAAACAAAGGGCGTTGGTCCTGCATACGAGACTTTTGTTTTATTTTGCACAGCACATTTAAATAAAACTATTTAAATAAAACTAAGGCCGGCCGCGCACAGAATCGTCTTGCGACTGACGACTTGGGTCGTGACGACTCGAGTCGCGTGGGATTTTACATTAACAGAATCGCGTCTCCGTTAAGTGGAGCTACAGACACGTTTTCATACCATGAATTTCATAGCTTGAAAAACATACGGCAGGACTGATGAACAGCTTCGATAATCGGGTTAGTTGATTTTTCAATTCTTTGCATTAGACAATTGAGCACGTCTTGTTACCTCCGGGCAGCTCGGGAAATGGGTAACAAAGTTGAGCATCTCGGAGAGGGGGGGTGGGGGTAGTAAGGTAGTAGCAATAAAAAAGATCTGTTGTATAGCAAATTTAGTGTCTCTCTCCCTCTCTCTCACACATTATATATATATATATATATATATATATATATATATATATATATATTATATATAACTTGGTTTTGCTTCCGCCCGAATTGTTCATTCTGACGAAAATCAAGCTTGTCACTCCACCTTATACCTACAGTTTAACGCGGAATCCGAACCACGACCCACCACGGCGGTCAGAAATTACAAAATCCTCGCCTGGACTCGATCTCACGACCAGCAGCCCAGCGTCTTAACCACTAGGCTACCCAGGGTACCCATTTATCTACCAACCATTTTTTCTTATTGTGTGGAAGGATGAACAGCTGGGTTTTGCTGCGAGCCGCCTGCCGTCACCGGGTCCGATGGATTCGTAGTCAGCG
Organism: Bathynomus jamesi; assembly: GCA_023014485.1. Taxonomy (NCBI): domain Eukaryota; kingdom Metazoa; phylum Arthropoda; class Malacostraca; order Isopoda; family Cirolanidae; genus Bathynomus; species Bathynomus jamesi. The sequence goes on from JAJOZX010007547.1 coordinate 72,749, forward strand.
ACGCGAACTACTACACCATATATAATATGCATGATACAAATCCATATATATATATTATATATATATATATATATATATATATATATATATATATATATAACGTAAAGAACGACGCTTGTATAGGAGATATTCCGCGCAAGATGAGAGAACGAAACAAATGAAAAAATGAGGTAACCACCCGGGAATCGAACCCGGGATCTTCCGATTGCCGGTCAGATATGATAACCATTACACCATGGGCCTCACTCATTCAAATGCCGTAATTCTTCTACATACGCGCAGAAACCAATGTCCCAAGGGAGGTGCCCCTTTGGGGCATTGGTTTCTGCGCGTTTGTAGAAGAATTACGGCATTTGAATGAGTGAGGCCCATGGTGTAATGGTTATCATATCTGACCGGCAATCGGAAGATCCCGGGTTCGATTCCCGGGTGGTTACCTCATTTTTTCATTTGTTTCGTTCTCTCTCTCATCTTGCGCGGAATATCTCTATACAAGCGTCGTTCTTTACGTTAATTATACTGCGTGTTTGCAGTTAAATGTGTATATATATATATATATATATATGCGAGAGAGAGAGGGGGGGGGGAAGATCTGAAAGCAATTCGCTGCTTCACCAAGTCCGCAAATAAGGCGGGATACTGCAGGGGGGTCGACCGCAGGTCGATTCTGAACCGTCGTGCAAACCCTCAAAGTATCATATATATATATATATATATATATATATATATATATATATATATATTCAAATTGAAATGTACACTATCCTGCTCTTCGAAATGAAGCGTTATGGCACGCAGCATTGTTGATATTCTTTTTGAAATAAAATAAATTAAATATAGCAACTTTGTAGGAACAAAGTTTTATCATTATTCACAATCTAAAATTCCGAGTAACGGATCGAAGAAAATTATTTAAATTAACTTAACAACTGCAGCAAATTAAATTACAATTGCAAGTCTACATCTATCTCAGTATACATGCAACGGCTATGTGTGTGTGTGTGTGTGTGTGTGTGTGTGTGCGCGCGCGCGCGCGTGCGCTCTGGAACTGATACACAGCAGCTTTTCTTCAGCGCTCCAGCTCAGACATTTTTACTCAACTTTGTGTCCGGATCGAGCTCTTTAAATCATAACAGTGAAGCAATTTTCACGTGTGTGCTACTCTACAGGGTGTTTCAGGTCGACCCTAGAAATATGGAAAAGAAACACTTCATATTAGTTACGGAATTACTATGACAAACTTCAAATACAAACTACAAATTCCGGAATTTGTGGTTTGTATCTGAAGTTTGTGGGCTACGTCGTAGCCAATGTCGTAAAACCGTTTCCCGTTGATCAGCGAAGTTAAGCGACATTGGGTCTGGGTAGTAGTAGTTGGATGGGAGACCGTCCTCCGTGTCCAGATTATGTAGCGACCCGTGGTTCGGATCCCACGTAAAGCTGTAGGTCCCCTCCGTCATTAACTTAGATGTCGCGAAGGAGGTTAAACAACCCCAATCATTCTTATTATTATTTGAAGTTTGTCAAAGTAATTCCGTAACTAATATGAAGCGTTTCTCTTCCATATTTCTCGGGTCGACCTGAAACACCCTGTATATGAATGACTTTGGTTTAGAACGAATCGTACAAAAAAACTTCACTTTCAATCACTAACTGTCTGACGCATGTTTGTGTCACTGGATTCTTATGTGATTTACTCGTAAACAACTTCTCTCTTTTTCTGACCTGTGGAGCTCCATGCAAAAACGTAGCTCCAAAGCACAATTAAGAAAGTGACTACTACGCTCCAATAATGATAATTTTTTTAAGTCGATTAATCTTCTCGTTAACTGCAAAGGTCACGCGAGGGAGAGGACCACCTGGTCCCCCATCCAACTACTGAACAGACTCAACGTCTCAATCTCTTATCTAACGGGAAGGAGAGTTAGGACGTGACCACAGTAATTAAGTCCCCATTTCATAATTAACTACCTAGACTATGCTAATTTCAAAACAATTTCATAATTTATCCTTAATTATATTTTTCATTAAGCATCATTTATTTTCTACTAAATATAGAACTGATCATTTTATTTAAAATTGTGTAAAATAAACTACTACCGTAAACTTTTGCCTTTTGTTTACTATTATTATTATTAGTTATTACTATTACCATTACTCGTCATTTTCACTTCTCCTATTTAATAAATAAAGTGAATCCCATTAATTTTGCCTCTCTTTTTCCGATTTATTTTTTTATTTTTTTTATTTTTACCAGGAGGTAGCCCATCTCCACCCCATCGAAACTGTCTCCTGGCTCCGGAATCGGAGCACTACCAACCGCATTGTCAACCACACTCACAACCTTAGAACTTTGGTGGCCAAAGATTGAGTTTAAGAAAGTCTACACAATTTGCTCGTAGAAAATCAATGGCGAGTTTCTTTGCAAATATTTGTACAAAACAGTATTACCACATTTGAAGCCAATTTAATTATGTCACTGGCTAAACCGCGTTCGGTTTCTTTTATTTTATTTATTTATTATTATTACAAAGATATAAACAATGAAAACTTGGCCTAGATTTTTTGCTCCACTGTGTGAACTGCAGAGGCGGGTTTTTTTTTTTATAAATATACTGTACAGCAAAAGGTTCACCCGATACAACATCGTATAACCTTTATATTTTGCGTTCTGCTTATTTATATATATTAATGCGTGTGTGTTCGCTCGCGCGCAAATCAGATTTTAAAGTCGCATTTTTAATATAAGGCGCGATAAACGAGATGAAGCAATAATCTATACGGGACAATATATTTCTTTAGGCTTCTCACGAACAGTATTGCCGTTGTTTCCAACGTCTATTATTTACGTCATCACTAAAACATTTTGAAACTTTTCATCAGTCATGTTTTCTCTCTTTTACGTAATAAACTTTTAGAGTACATTATGATGCAAATGTTCATTATAATATAAAACGACTGTTGCCACGCATCTCAAAAGTCAAGTGCATTCGAGAAAGAGGACTTTCTATTTACTTATTTAATCTCTTCTTCTTCTTTGTAAAATAATAATAATAATAATATAATAATAATAATAATAATAATATGAAAAGTGTGTGAACTTGTAGTTTGTTAATTCTTCTTCGCCCTTTCTGAATATTGTTTTGGAGTCTTATTCGTTTTTAATACCGTTTTGGATCGCAACATAATAAGGGATTTGAGAGAATATATATTTTAATATTATAATTACTGAACAATCGCCCGAGCTTTTAACTAATCACATCAATCATTTTTAGGAGCTTAAATTTTATTTTTAAAATAATTACGTTAAATCTTCTACGCTATAACAAAATCCAAGATGTAAAAATGTATTAGAGGTTAGTTAGAGAGATGGGAGTGTTGAAAAAAATTACCATTTTTCTTTTCGTAATGTAAAGGTGACCGAGATTCATTGAAATATTGTAGTTAGTTGTTAGTTAGTTCATTGACCTCAACATTTATATCAGCCATTTTCCTTTTAATACGAAGAGTTTCAGCTATTTTAACTGATTTTGTGAGCCACTGCTTGCGAAGAGAATTTTAAAGGGAAACAGTTATGTATATATTTTTTTTTTGTACTGCGTACGTTTGATTGTTTATACACAGTGCTGGTTAATTTTACCATGCAAGATTATATGCCGGTTGTTTGATCCTAATCAACAATTTGTTAGAAGTACAACCAATTAATGGTGGAGACTTCATATCTCTCCTAAATGCAAAATTAATTATATACTCTTATTTCGTTGAACCGTAAAGGATTTCGGGGTGAGAACGGACTTTTTAGCTTCTTGGGTACGTAATAATATACCGTACATTCTTGTCTTGCCTTATTGCCTATATATAGGTTTAATGCGGTCGGTTACAGTTTTATTCAACTAGGAAGTGGTGGTCATTTTTCGAGTCTCCAGAATTTTCTGTCGACCCATAAATGGTAATATACGAGGGGCGGTACAAAAGTAATGTCTCTTATTTTATTTCTCACTAAATATAATTCCAATTACGATGGAAATTACAGGGAATATGCATACATACGTGACAAATATAAATAAACAAACAAATATATAATATACTGTGTATACATAAAAGAAACTAAAAAATAAGAGCCATTACTTTCGTACCGACCCTCGTATATATAATAATAATGTACATGTAATAAAAACTCTTAATCATATTTATTCCGCAAACAAAATAAATCACAATGTGAATGCCAAATATGGAACCAAAGCTACTTGAGTAATAGTTGAATAACATCCAAATACAAATGCATTAACTGTATGTTACAACGTAGTCGTCAATCACTACCAACATATTCGAAATTAAATGTTTTCAAGAAGAGTCGTAAAGCTAATTCAGTCGTTAAATGATAAAATAAATTTAAACATTACTCAATGCCTTTCCCTTTTTAGGCCAAAAGGGACAAGTCGCAAGAATCGTCGATTACTTCCCACTTGGCGCCAATCCCATTCCCCCATTCGCGTTGCAAAAGTTGGAATGTTCAAAGTGGGAATTCCTGATTTTGAAATGGTAAAAAGAGGAATGTGGCCCAGTTGCAGGCACAATGAGTATTTTCTACGTATATAAAAAAAATCCGTGGGAATGATCGATATTTGGGAAAAGGATATGACCAAAGGACCAAAATCAATCGAATTGACCAAATCAATCGTATGGCTAAACAAACTTAAAACAATCTCTTCATGATGTGAACAAATATGTTCCCTGGATGTAGTTGTGTTATCAACCAACTGCACTGAGACATCGAAAGAACCCCCATCACTAACCCCTCCCCCTCCTCAAAAAAAAATCACGTACGATCGTAGGTCACCCTTTTCATCGGGGTGAGCAAAATACGTGTTGTAACAACAAGCGTTTGAAGAGCTTTTAATATATTTTGTATTTCCCTTTTGGCAAATAATTTCATGTTTGAACATCAATCATGGTGTGAATTTTAAACCACAATAATATCTTGAAAATGGAGTGTCATCACATAACGTGATCAGAAGCAACCAACCAACCTTGGCATGTTTCAGCAGTTTACATTTACTGGCACAAAAGCAACATTTCAAAAGAGAATTCCTTCTAAGTTTTCAGAAGACACTTTTTTGACAAATGAAGTTGTATTTCAAGGCTAACATTCCCTGCGATATTATATATATATATATATATATATATATATATATATATATTTCAACTGCAAAGAACACGCAGTATAATTAACGCAAACAACGACGCTTGCATAGGAGAACATTCCGCGCAAGATGAGGAGGGAGAACGAAATGAAAAAATGAGGTAACCACCCGGGAATCGAACCCGGGATCTTCCGATTGCCGGTCAGATATGATAACCACTACACCATGGTCCTCACTCGTTCAGAAGTCGTAATTCTCCTACATACGCGCAGAAACCAATGCCCCGAGGGGGGCACCTCCCGCATGCCGCACCTATATATACATTTCAACTGCAAAGAACACGCAGTATAATTAACGTAAAGAAACGACGCTTGTATAGGAGAACATTCCGCGCAAGATGAGGAGGGAGAACGAACAAATGAAAAAATGAGGTAACCACCCGGGATCTTCCTATTGCCGGTCAGATTTTTATATATATTTATATTTATATATATATATATTATATATATATATATATATATATAATATATATATATATATATATATTATATATATATTTATATATATATTATATTTATATATATATTTATGTATATATATAAACTCAGGGAACCATTCTGAGTTCATTCCCATATATATATTATATATATATATATATATATATTTAAAATTCCTAACTTCCAGCACGCAGACTTTAGTAAATTTCGAAATAAATTTTCACACGTCAATTGGGAAAACGTAATGGGGAACTCCAACGCAAAACAAACTAATGTGGGAATCGTCGAAACGGTATTTAGGACTATGAGAAATGTGTACCGTACAAAATTAAGCGTGCGAAAGTAAACAACAAGCCCTTGAAATCTCCATAGCTCGTGACGGTAAAGAAAACCCCAAGCGATTCTTTCAATACGTAAATAATAGAAATCCAGTAAAAAGTGTCTTGGGGCCTTTGAAAAATGTAAACGGAGATCTAGTTTCTGAAAACAAGGAAATGGCTACCTTGCTAAACGAAGTTTTTACTATAGAAGATGTAACGAATATCCCTACGGTCATAGACATAATACCTTTTGATAATGGTAATATTTTGGATAATATCGTGGTTAGTGAAGGGGAAGTATTGCGCTATATTGATAAAATGAAAACGCGTAAATCACCGGGGCCAGATTCCATATATCCCATACAACTAAAAGAATTAAAAGATAGTATTGTTGTGCCGCTAACAAAGATTTTTAATGCGTCTATTTCTGAGGGGTCCGTACCAGATAATTTCAAGTTAGCAAACGTAACACCTCTCTTTAAGAAAGGCGATAAAGGTGCGGCGGGAAATTATAGGCCAATCAGTTTAACGTCTGTTGTAGGTAAGCTACTGGAATCAATAATTAGGGATCGTATAGTCGAACACTTAGAAGTGCATAAACTAGTTAGAAATACACAGCACGGTTTTAGGCGAAACAAATCTTGCTTAACTAATCTTTTAGAATTTTTCCAAAGCGTGGTTGACGTTTACGATAGACATCGGGCGGTTGATGTAGTGTATTTAGATTTTCAAAAAGCGTTTGAGACTGTGCCGCACAAAAGACTCATTGAAAAAACTAAGGCTCATGGAATCAGGGGTGTAGTAATAAATTGGCTAGAAGAGTGGTTGCGAGGTAGGTAGGAAACAGAGGGTGGTCGTTGATGGAGCGGAGTCATGTTGGGCTAATGTAGCGAGCGGCGTTCCTCAGGGTTCTGTATTGGGCCCCTTCCTTTTTCTTATATATATATATATTAACGATTTAGATGTCGGCCTAGTCAGTACAGTTTCAAAGTTTGCGGATGGCACGAAGCTGGGTGGTAGGGCGATTAAGACGAAGAGAGAGGTAAAATCCAGGAAGATCTGAATAAAATCGTTGATTGGTCAGTCACATGGCAAATGAGATTTAACGTTGATAAGTGCAAAATTTTGCATATAGGTTCGCGTAACGGTAATTTTGCGTATAGTATGTCAGGGAAAGATTTAACAAGCGTAGAGCAGGAAAAAGATTTAGGAGTTATAGTCACTGGTGATTTAAAAGTAGCGAAACAAAGTACAGCAGCGGTCAATAAGGCGAACAAAGTGTTAGGTTTTATAGCTCGAAATTTTGAGTACAAATCGCGCGATATTATAGTTCCTCTTTATAAATCATTAGTTAGACCCCATTTGGAGTACGCGGTCCAATTTTGGAATCCGCATATGCGCAAAGATATAGACAAAATCGAAAGAGTTCAAAGACGAGCAACTAAGATGATTCCGTCGCTTAGGTCAAAGTCGTACGAGGATAGGCTTAAGGAGTTAAAATTAACAACACTCGAAACTAGGAGGCTAAGGGGTGATCTAATCCAGGTTTTCAAAATTATGAATGGGTTCGATAACGTAGATAGAGATAGCTTTTTCGAAATATCTCAATATAATAGGACTAGAAATAACGGGTGTAAGTTGACAAGTAGAAGGTTCGAGACAGCAGTTGCCAAAAACTTTTTTACGCATATAATAGTAAATAGGTGGAATAGTTTGCCGGTAGAAGTAATTAGTAGCACTTCTATAAACATGTTTAAAGGTCGATTGGACACATATGTTGATAGATTGGGTATAGTTTAAAGTAGTAAAATTAAGGCTTTGTGGTGATAGATCCCACAGCTCAACACAAGTGTTGTGGGATATAGGGAGGCAGCATTTTGGGTTAGGGGATACTCTCTGTCCTTACACACCCCATTTAAAGAGATTCCTCTGCCGAGCGGTGCCCCCCATAGTACTGTGAGGTATTGAAAAACTCATGATCTTCACTTGCCCCACAAACACCTTTAAATGGGAGACGCAAAATGGGTGCACACATATTTCTACATTACTGTACAGTCTTTACAGCCACACCTACACTTTTCCTCCTATGTATGTATATTGTAATGTATATGGTTGTAAATTTTGACTTGGTCCGCAATCGATATGGACCGTGACTTATTTTTCGTTGGGCAAGGTACTAGTATTGATGGATACCGTAATGAAATTGACTGGATTCTTTGGATCTGATATATTTGCATGTCGGTTATAAATAGATATAGAGTGTAACATATTTGTGGATAGTAGTCTATTATGACTTGATCCTCTGGTTCCAGAGATTCTATCTTTAGTTTTAAATCGATAATTAATTAGTTTTAAATTGATAATTATTTAGTTTTGCAAAAATTGGTCGTTGCGAATGTACAGGCAGTTGTTACATAAATTTCTTATGTTCTTGTGGTTCGGAACCCACGTAAAATTGTAGGTCCCCTCCGCCACCACGGAGGACAGACACAATACACAATTACGAACACAGTTAGGTAGACCAGCCATGAGTGGATCCTACGGTCTTTGTTGGTCTCAAACATTATAACATATATATATATAAATAAATAAATAAATATATATATATATATATATATATATATATATATAGGGTGTCCCAAAAAAACTATATACTCTTTATAGCATCATATATTTTATAATTAAAAAAAAAACCAAACTATATTGTTATAGCAATTGCCAATGAAAGGTAAATTAGTAATCTAAGTGATCAAAATGTTATAGCGAGTTGTTTGCATATAAAATTTAATTAACTACGCCAAGTGCTCAAAATGTTCTCCGGCGGCATGAATGCACTTTTGAATGCGTCGACTAACTGATTCGCAGACATGGACTAATGTGGATGCTGTGATGGTCCCGCACTTTTCCCTAATTGCATCCTTAAGGTGTTCGAGTGTTGTCAGGTCTTGTACCATAAACTGCATCCTTCAGGTAGCCCCACAAGTAAAAATCAAGTGGAGTCAAGTCCGGTGAACGTGGAGGATACTCAACGCTTCCTCTTCGTCTTATCCAACGGTTAGGCAACGTTTCATCGAGGTACCTTCTGACATCACAATGATAATGGGGGGGGGCTCCATCTTGTTGAAAATAAGTCGTCGTTTCCAAACAACTTCCGAACTGCAGGTATAATTTCTGTCCACAGCATGTCGAGATATGCGGCACCGGTAACTGTCCCATTAAAGAAAAATGGTCCAACCAAACCCCTGGATGATAAACCACACCATGCTGTTAATCCTGGTAAATTAACATGTTTATCCACATAAACGTGTGGATTATCAAGTGACCAGTACCTGCAGTTGTGTCGATTTACTGTGCCATTCAGCTTGAAGGTAGCTTCATCAGACCACACGATTTTGTTGGGAAACTGTACGTCTTCGGCTTCCATTGACTGAAACCATTCACAAAATTCGAGTCTGCGATCAAGGTCATCTTCAGTCATGGCGTGTAACAGGCTTGGAATGTAGCTTTTCCATTTTGCCGACTTTAAAATCCGGTGAACACCTGATTTGCTGATTCCGGTCTCACGGGCGCATTGCCTAACTGATTTCTGTGGTGATCGATTAAATTTTTGCAACACTAAAACGGAGTTTTCATCACTCGCACTTGATTTGCGTCGTCCAGATCTTCGCTTGAGCATATCTTGAGCAGATCCCTCTGCCTCAAACTTGTCACGGATGCTTGTAATGGCGAGACGTGTCGGTGGCTTTGTACCAAATTCTCGTATCCATTGCCGTTGGACTTCGGACACATTCTCAAATTTCCAATACCATTTCAGAACACTTTTTCTTTGCTCCAGTGTCAAACGTTTACGCAACATGGGTTCTTCTGCTGAACTGAATAAAGTTGAATGCTGTAGAGTTTGTATCGTGGAATGAGTGCGTAGGCTAAGTCCGAAGCAAGCTAGTGAGTGACTAGACTACGTTCGGTCCATAGGCTTCGCCATTACAAGGCCTTTGATAAAACAAGGCCAGGCTTAGTCGACGCATTCAAAAGTGCATTCATGCCGCCGGAGAACATTTTGAGCACTTGGCGTAGTTAATTAAATTTTATATGCAAACAACTCGCTATAACATTTTGATCACTTAGATTACTAATTTACCTTTCATTGGCAATTGCTATAACAATATATTGTTTGGTTTTTTTTTTAATTATAAAATATGATGCTATAAAGAGCATATAGTTTTTTTGGGGATACCCTGTGTGTATACTGTATATATATATATATATATATATATATATATATATATATATATATATATATATATATATATATAGGGTGTTTCAGGAGGAAAGGTCAATACTTCGGGAGGTGATAGTATCGGTCACTGTGAGAAAAAAAGTTCGTATGAACATGTGTCTAATTCTGAATGGTTATGGAAATAAGGCTGTTTGAATCTACAAATACAAAAGCATTGTTAATGGTAATCGAAAGAGAAACCAATTACTGTTTCTAACATTTAATGTTTAATTAATTAAACATTGGTATTTTGAATGGTATCAGATACAGAAATGACAAATTTGTTACAGTTTACAATACGTTCTCGAAAATCCCACCGTCAACCTCAATGCACTTTGCAACTCGTGTGCGAAGATCGCGTGTTGTTCGTCTGAGTTGATCTTGACGTTCCTTTATGCGGGCAGCAGCAGCATCCAAAATGCGCGCGAGCAATTCGTCTCGTGTATCCACCTTTCTTTTGTAAACTTGACTTTTCATCCACTCCAACAAACAACAACACTAGGCAACAAAGATTTTGTTACAGAAGACCAAATAGGTGCTCCTAGCTAATTTCGGTATGCTGATTTCAAATCTATAATTAGATTTTTTCTATCACGTCTAGATTTTGTGTAAAATGCAAATCACTTTTAGTAAAATTTCTACCACGTCCAGATTTTGGTTTTAATCGGCTTAATGCCAGTAATATGAAACTTGCTTTTCAAGGTTAAAGCAATTTTTTTTGCCAACTATATACAAATTCGAACAATTTTGATAAATAAAATTTATCCCGAGTCGCTACGTGACAGTCAAGCAGAACGGTTGTTGAAGCTCTCTGCTGATGAGCAAGTGACAGGTTGTGGTGACTTGTGTGTTTTTATAGCATTTGTTTTGTACTACGGTGTGTATTTCTTTTTATTTTGCACATCGTAATAATTACTTTCTACGTTTTTTCAGATATTGTATGGTAATTCAAAATGGCATCAAATAGACGTGCTTGTGTAAATCATCCAGACAACTTCTGCTTTGTCTGTGGACAATATACACCTAAGCCACAACGTAGAAACATAACAACAAAGATTAAACTTGCCTACAAGTGTTATTTTGACTAAGTTAGGAGACCAACAGAGGGACTGGGCACCACATATTTGCTGTGCACAGTGCAATGCAATGTTAATAGCTTGGATGAATGGTAAAAGAAAAGCTATGCCGTTCTCAGTCCCCATGGTTTGGCGTGAGCCGAAAATCACTTCAATGATTGTTATTTTTGTTTGACAAAGATTGCTGGTTTCACAAAGAAAAACAAATCAAAGATCACGTACCCAAACTGCGAATCAGCAATGAAACCAGTACCACATGATGAAACAAATCCACCACCAGTTCCACCAGCAACGATAACAGACAGCAGTTCATCTGAAGATTCTGCTAGTGATATAGAAACAGGGAAAAATGGCATATATGTTCCAGATGCAAATATTTCCCCACATTTGTTAAGTCAAGCGGAGTTAAATGACTTAGTGCGCGATTTGGAATTACCAAAAGAAAAGGCAGAGTTGCTTGGTTCAAGACTTCAAGAATTTAATCTTCTCCAACCAAACACCAAAGTTTCCCATTTCCGCCATCGCCATTTGCAGTTTTCATCATTTTACTTACAGGAAGAAAACGTTTGTTTCTGCCACGATATCAGTGGTCTGATGCAAGGGATTGGCTGTCGCTATGATCCAAAAGAATGGAGACTGTTCATTGACTCTAGTAAAGCTAGCCTTAAAGCTGTATTACTGCACAACGGCAATGAAAAACCTTCAATACCTGTAGCACATGCCACTGGCCTTAATGAGACTTATGAATCGATGAAACTGCTGCTAAGACTCATCAAATATAAGGACCACACATGGAATATTTGTGGCGACCTTAAAGTTGTATCATTACTTCTTGGGTTACAGTTGGGCTACACAAAGCATATGTGCTTTTTGTGTCTATGGAACAGCAGAGATGACAAGAACCACTACAAAAAACATGATTGGCCATCTAGAACTGAACATGTTGTTGGTAAATACAATGTGAAACACCCAGCACTTATTGACCCTCAGAAAGTACATCTTCCACCACTTCACATTAAACTTGGCCTTATGAAAATTTCGTGAAGGGTATGGATCATCAAGGTAGTGGTTTCCAATATTTAAAGGATAAATTCAAAGGAATATTGACAGATGCTAAGCTAGAAGCTGGAGTTTTCACTGGACCACAGATCCGCAGTGTCATCCACGACTCATCGTTTCCATAACCTAAATGAGAATGAACTAGGAGCATGGACATCTTTCGTTGAAGTTGTCAAAAATTTTCTTGGAAACCACAAAGCTGAAAACCACCGTAAACTCGTAGAAAACATGCTTAAATCTTATGAAATAATGGGATGCAGAATGTCTTTGAAAATTCATTTTTTACATTCTCATCTTGACTTCTTCCCGGCCAACCTTGGGGCTGTAAGTGACGAGCATGGTGAGCGCTTCCACCAACAGATCTCAGTTATGGAAAACAGATACCAAGGTAATTTCAACCCAAATATGATGGGAGATTATTGTTGGTTCCTGCAGAAGGAGAGCTCGTCATCCTACAAGCGACAAAGGAAGAGGACACACCAAAGTTTCACTTAAGAACAGGAATTTGCCTTTCAGTAGTAACAACAAAATACTAACGCGCTTTGGGTGGATGGTTGGGCGCAGGGGTGGTAACTCCGCCAGCGGAATTCCGCTGTCTGTCTTAAGCCAGAATAAAGGAGGAAAGACATCCCTGTTCACTAATTATTTAAGTATGCTTAACATAAAACGTGGCACGGAAAAGTAGCTTAGACGGCTTTCGTAATAGAAGCGGGTGAAAAAAAAATTAAAAATAGGGGTTTTCGGTTACACAAAATCTGGACGTGATAGAGAAATTTTGATATCAGATCTGAAATCAGCATCAGCGCTTTAGTAGGAATCAGTAGTTCACGTGTCTGTAACAAAAAAAAAGTTGAAATTTGTTGCCTAGTGTAATCTAACGGAGAGGGGTCTGGAGACCTTGGTGGCCATTGAATGGGACCACCGCGGCCGATCCATCGACCAGGGAAAGTTTGATTTAGGTATTGCATCACCAGACGGGTAGAATGTGGAGGAGCTCCGTCATGCTGAAAGTACATACCAGCGCGTGTAGCCAAAAAACATCCTCCAATAGTCCTGGCAATTAATTTTGCAGAAATTCTAGGTAACTTTGTCCTGTAAGACGATTCTCTAAAGTAACAGGGCCAATCAGCTGATCATCGATGATACCGCACCACACATTGGCAGAGAAGCGATGTTGAAAATTTTTTCCACAGTGGCATTTGGATTTTCGTCTGACTACCGATGAGAGTTACGAGTGTTGTTGATACCGTTACGTGTGAAAGTAACTTCATCGGTGAACAGTATTAATCGAAGCAATCGACGATTAGCATTTACCCAATGACAAAATTCCAGTCGCATGGCAGCGTCTCCTGGTTGAAGGTGTTGTACACGCTGTACATAATATGGATGGAAGCCTTCCTCACGTAATGTTCGGCTGTTCGCCATACTCTTGTGTGTGGTACACCAAGACGTGTAGAAATTCTTCGTGAGCTAGTAGTAGGACTACGCTTTACCAACTGAAGAATGTCTTCCACTTCATCCACATCTTGTTGACCTTCACATTCAGATGAAACGTGAGCGCTGGGAAGTGTACCAATCTCACGCAATGTGTTGAAAACCCTGGTAAACACTCCGATCCGGAATTCTGCGGTTCGGAAACCGTCGACGATATTCTGCAACGTAGCATGTTGCACTTCCATCGCAAAAACCGTAGACATACACCATACCTACATATTCGGCATGTGTGAAGGTGTGTGGCATTCTTAACACTGCTTCAAACACCAAACAATGTCACTCACAACAGTCAGCTGTCGATTGGCTTATGCTACATGCTTACATTACAGCTTACATGGTTCAAGGTTATAGGGGAGGGAAGGGGGAGGAAGAGCTGCACGCGCATCAGATTCAAACAGCTTTATCTCCGTAACCATTCAGAATTAGGCACATGTTCATATGAACTTTTTTCTCACAATGACCGATACTATCACCTCCCGAAGTATTGACCTTTCCTCCTGAAACACCGTGTGCGTATATATTAGGGTGTCCCATAAATTACACTCGTGAGGAAAAGGCCTCCGCTTTTCCTGCAAAAAAAGAAAAGGTCCCAAACCAAGACATCAATTTGAACATTTGTTTTTAGTTCTAATGTATTATAATACTTTTGTAAATTTAATTTAACAAATTTTCCGATGAGACCGACTTATGGGACATCCTGTGTGTGTGTGTGTGTGTGTGTATATATATATATATTACAGGGTGTCTCAGAAGTCGCGCACCATAGGCTTTATTCAGATGATTTATGAGGTTTACGAGTCAAAAGGGTTTATAAGTGATGTTTAATTCCAGTATATGTTCAATAATGTTCGAATAATAAAATTGATAGTATGTACAGTTAATCCAAAGGCTATTATTAATTTTATTATTCGAACATTATCGAACATATACTGGAATTAAACATCACTTATAAACCATTTCGACTGGAAAACCTCATAAATCTGAGTAAAGCCTATGGTGCGTGACTTCTGAGACACACTGTATATATTAGTTAACCTTGTTTTTGCTTCCACCCGAATTATTCATTCTGACGGAAGTCGAGCTTGTTGCTCCACCTTACATCTAAACATGGAATCTTAACTATGACCCACCACGGGTGGTCAGAAATTACAAAGTCCTTGCCCGGACTCGATCTCACGACCTCCCGATCACCAGCCCAGCGTTTTAACCACTAGGGTACCCATTATCTACCAACCAACACACACACACATATATATATATATATATATATTAGTGATGTAGTGGATGTCATTTTTTTCACATCCGCGGATGAGGATGTTTGATTTCAACATCCGCGGATGCGGATGTCTACATTTTCGTTATTTTTTAGGATATATTCGAGATTTGTTGTTTAACGTATATAATAAGTTATTATATAGAGAGAGCTGTAGCTATAATGTAGTATAATTGATTAATTGTACAATAATTGCTGTACTTTTCTCTGAACATATAAAATAATATCAAGCATCTAACTAATATAGAAATCAATTAGTGAATTCGTCTGCAAATAAATTCGTTATATTTTGTTGAGTTTCAGCCACAATTAGAAACCATAATTGTGTTACCAGGATGCGGGACGTGAACCCAACTCAAATGCACCCCACCGACCTCTTTCCCCAACCTCCACCCTTATAGAAAGAGATCTTTAATTAGCTTGATAACTATTTATATTAAGTTTAAAGTTTTATTAGGCATATTTATAAATGAGTAATTAAAATAAAGTAAACTAAGATGTTCATCGTTTATATGTTCAAACTTAATTATAGGAAGGTTATGCTTAAGGAACATTAATTTTTCTGCCTTTTCTGCTGCCAGTCTGTTTCTCTTTTCATCATATATTAATCCAGCACTGCTAAATAATCTCTCGCTTGGTACGTTTGTTGGAGGACAGGCTAAATGTTTCCTTGCAAGTTTACTCAAGTATGGATAGATATTCTGCGTATTTTTCCACCAACTAATAGGATTGTCACATGCAGCCAGGCGTTTTTCTTGGTGATAGCTCTCGATCATTTTTACTACATCTTTTGACATCGCGTAGGTCTCGTCATTGCTGCTTGACTCAAGAAACTGAGAGACAGATTATGTGATAGATTTGCTTGTTGAAGGTGTTGGTTCTGTCACTGAAACTTTTATTCTTTTGGTGGGTGGCGAAGCGACAGATTCAAGAGATTGAAGCTCTTCAACTGCTTTGCCAAGTGATGATTTAACTCGTTCTAATGTACTAGGTGAAAATAACTTAGCTTTGTAACGTGGATCTAAGTAGGTTGCAAGAGAGTAACTTCATACAAGAACAGCCTCTCGTCTTGTCTCTTGCATCACTTTTGCGCACAATGAACTAGTTCTATTAATATAGTAGAATTTGATAATTTCCGCTTATTAATGACATTTTATCTTAACGGTCCACATCCGCACGACATCCGCAGTCCAAAGTGCGGATGCGGGTGCGAGAAAATGTGCGGATGTTCCGCGGATGCGGATGTGACCTACATCACTAATATATATATGTATATATATGTGTGTATACACACACACACACACACATTTCCTTTCAACCTTTCAAATGTTCCGTGCGATGATTCCTCTTTTCACGAAAGTCAAGCTTGTCGCCCACTCCTTTCGAGGTGGCCTGGTGAAGTAATGAGTTCGTTTCTTGTACTCTCCACCTCATATAGCCAGGTACGCCCGGCTCATCGGTAATTCTTCTAAGCCAGGTGTCTAATCTTCTTTTGAAGATGTCCACCGCGACACCACTCGTGTTCCTTAGGTCTTTGAGCAGCTGATTAAACAGTTTTGGTCCTCTCAGAACAAACTATTTTCTTTCAGGATTAAGGATGTTCCCTGTCTAGCCTTTAATTTGGGAACACGACACAGTCTTCCTTTTCTACTTTCCACCGTTATTTGGGGAGTTACAGGGTTCAGAGTAAGATTAGGGACTAGTTTCTCCATTATTTTCCAAGTGTAAATAATGGTGTCTCTCTCTCTTCTCCTTTCCAGTGAATGTAGGTTTAATTCGCGTAACCTTTCCCAGTAATTTAGTTCTTTGCACCCATTGATCTTGACTGTGAAGCTTCTCTGAATCCCTTCTAGTTGTCTGATGTCTTCTTTTTTACATGGGCATGTTTGGACCGAGCAGTATTCCAATTTGGGTATGATCAGTATTTTCAGTAGAGGAATCATTATATTCCTATCCCTTCGTTTAAACTTTAAAGGTTCTCAGTATATGCCGTTATTCTCTTTGCTCTGTTTACTGCTATCTTATTGTGTTTCAAATTTAGCATTACAACCCCTAAATCTTTTGCTTTAGAATTTCTCTGAATTTCCTGTCCATATATATATATATAATATATAATATATATATATATATATATATATATATATATATATATATATATATATATATATATATATAAAATAAGAAACCCAGAAGATATAGGATCTCTACAAACCGACAAACAGAATCTACAAGTGGACGGAAGACAACAATATGAAGTTTAACACCGAGAAATTTCAACAATTACGATACAGAAAAAGAGAGGACCTAAAATCCATGGAATATTATACCCCAAATGGACAGGAAATTCAGAGAAATTCCAGAGCAAAAGATTTAGGAGTTATGACAGATGATGCGAAATTTGAAACACAAAATAAGATAGCAGTAAACAGAGCAAAGAGAATAACGGAACAGATAGTGAGAACCTTTAAACGAAAGGATAGGAATGTAATGATTCCTCCACTGAAAACCCTGATCATACCCAAATTGGAATACTGCTCGGTCCTAACATCCCCATATAAAAAGAAGACATTGGACAGAGCTCTGGAAGGGATCCAGAGAAGCTTCACAGCCAAGATCAATGGGTGCAAAGAACTAAATTACTGGGAAAGGTTACGCGAACTAGACCTATATTCACTGGAAAGGAGGAGAACACATACACCATTATTTACACTTGGAAAATAATGGAGAAAACTAGTCCCTAATCTTACTCTGAACCCTATAACTCCCCAAACAACGGTAGAAGGTATAAACGGTAGAATGTGTCGTACTCCCAAATTGAAGACGAGACAGGGACATCCTTAACTCTGAAAGAAAATAGTTTTTTTGTGAGAGAACCAAAACTGTTTAATCAGTTGCCCAAAGACCTAAGAAACACGAAGGGAGTTGCAGTGGACATCTTCAAAAGAAGACTAGACCTGGCTATGTGAGGTGGAGAGCACAAGAAACCAACTCTCTACTCACCACGCCAACTCGAGAGGAGGGGCGACAAGCTTGTCCTTCGCGAAATGAGAAATCATCGCGCGAAACCTTTGTAAGGTTATATATATATAAAAATATATATACTGTATAACCTTTGGTTAGCTTCCGCCCGAATTGTTCATTCTGACGAAGGTCAAGCTTTTCACTCCACTTTAGACTACAGTTTAATGTGGAATCCGAACCAGCCCCATCAGCAGCCCAGCGTCTTAACCACTACGCCACCTAGGGTACCCATTTATCTCCCAACCACTTTCTTTATTGTGTGGAAGAATGAATAGCTGTGTTTTGCTGCGCGCCGGCTGCCGTCGGGTCTTGAACCCGGGGCCGATGGATTCGTAGTCAGCGACGCTAACCACTACACCACCGAGGCGTGTGTGTGTGTGTATATATATATATATATATATATATATTATATATATATATATATATATATATATATACAGGGCGTCCCAAAAAAATGTATACACACTTTAACAGCTGATAGCTCAATTGATGTTTCTTTCTTTCCAAGTTAAACCCATTAGAATTAATAATGGCAGTCAGACTAAGCTTTGAACAAAGGAAATTCATTCTAAAATGCTACTGGAAGTGTGAAAACGCAGTTGAAGTGCAAAGACAGTTTAGGAGGGAGTTTCAAACAGATCCACCAACGCGACTTACCATCACTCGAATTAGAGATAAGTTTGAAGCCGATGGAACTGTTCAGAATGTCCACAAGAAGCGTTCCGGAAGACCACGGACATCGACAAGCCCCACAAAGCAAGAAAGAGTACTGAAAACGTATCACCAAAGTCCAAGAAAATCTGTGCGGCAAGCGAGTCGTGAGGTAGGATTTTCAGAATCGTCTGTCCAACGCATTTTGAAGCGCTGTCAATGGAAAAGTTACATTCCAAGATTAGTCCATGCTATTAATGAAGATGATGATGATCCGGACCGAAGAGTGGAGTATTGCGAGTGGTACTTGGCACGATGTGGATGTGGATGTGGATTGGACGAAGGGGTTTCGTAGAATACCCTCCGCGTTCACCAGACCTCACACCACTAGACTTTTTTTTATGGGGATACTTAAAAGACAAAGTCTACGCTATAAAACCTGCAACAGTCGCTGAATTGAGAGCAGCATTGAACGAGAATGCACACAAATACCAAACAATGTTTCGTGATGTTTGCGATTCCATTGCTTCGCGTTATCAGCAGTGCCTGGACCAGAACGGACGTCAGTTTGAAAACAGGCGTTGACAAAACAATTAAATAATGTCTGTAGATTCTATTACATTTTGAAAATGAAATGTATTTTAAAACACTGCCTTTATAAGTATTTAAAGTGTGTATACATTTTTTTGGGACGCCCTATATATATATATATATATATATATATATATATATATATATATATATATATATATATATATATTTCTCGCGCAAATATATTTGTCGAATCCAACCTACAATGAACTTAAAAACTGCATAGAGAATCATTTACCATGGACAGGAAACCATTATAGTAATATGATGTTAAGCCGTCAACCAATTGCGCTAGTCGCATTTTCCCAGAACCAGCCACCATCCCTTAAAAAAAAAATTCACCTTCGTATTTTTGTTCTAAAAAATCTAAAATCTTTATTTTTGTTCAGGAACTGTCCAAGCGTGTTAGTGACGATTGCTTATGACGTCGAGTGACGTCATCACGTGATTAAGAGTCACCCGCAAGTGAACAATTATACTACCTTTTTTAAAGCGGCGAATTCGTTTCATTGTTGGCTATTATCCAGGTTTGTAGAAGTGCTTTTAGAAATTATTCGTCCACTTGTTACTCTTGCCAAAAACTATGTCTGGTTGGGGGGTTGATGGCTAGGAGCTGGGAGGCGTGGTCTGGGGTTTAGTGGCTGCATGCAAGTACTTAAAAGGAAATGTAAAGACTAATAAACATTACTTGTATATTAAAAGATTTACGCTACTTATAACGTATACACGCACTTTCATTCTTGAAATTATATTATACAGGGTGTCCCAAAGTCCGGCCTCATAGGAGAAATTCATATTTTTCTATTTCTACAAACCATAATTCATATTTTTCTTTTTCTACAAACCATAATTCATATTTTTCTCTTTCTACAGGCCATATGCTCGGGATGCCAATTTCCCGTCCACCATTCTGTTCAGTGACGAGACTTTTTTTTATGGAAATGGTGAGGTAAATCGACAGTTCTAACACCCGCTACTGGTCTCAAAACAACCCTCACTGGTATACCTAGAGCTTCAAAGTAACAAGGTGCATCTCGGGTGATGGTATGGTGTGGCATTTGGAAGGATCGCATCATAGGCCCCTTCTTTTTCGATGAACATGTCACTGGAGGCACCTACCTACGTATGCTCAAGGAAGAAACATTTCCGTGTCTTGAACGAAGAAGGAAATTTCCCAACATGGTTCCAGCAAGACGGCGCTCCTGCGCATTACAGCACCCAAGTAAGGGAATACCTGTACCAACAATTCCCTGGTCATTGGATAGGACGTCGAGGGCCTGTGGAATGGCCAGCTAGAAGCCCGGATCTCACGCCACTAGATTTTTATCTCTGGGGCCACTTGAAAGCGCTGGTATACGCAGAGAAAATTAGGTGTGTTGAACATTTGCGGCAGCGCATTATTGGGGCATGTAACACCATTACTCCTGACATCATTCACCGTGTGCTTGCTGACTGGGTATCACGTCTGAATTTGTGTATTGAAAACAATGGTGGACATATTGAGCACGTTCTGTAAATAAAAACTTTTGTTTTGTCTTTTTTTTTTATTATTTTTCCTATGATGCCGGACTTATGGGACACACACACACACACACATATATATATATATATATATATATATATATATATATATATACACACACCAGGTGTCCCCCCAAAAATGTCCCTTTTTTAAATAAATAACACCGGTCTGCATGAAAATCGATTTCTTTATTTTGAGTTGTGATTCTGAAGCAGTTCGCTGCGCTGAATTAAAAAATGCTATCAGTTTTTTTCTATCACCCACAGTTTTAAAGTTATTAGCAAAACAATTTTGGGGCGTTTTTTTAAATTTTTACCTTTTTTATCTTTAATTAATTTCGTTTTTTCATATTTTTCAGATAGATAATTCTAACATTACGTCTTTAAAATTTTAATAATGGCTTCTAGAGGATGTACCCATAGTCCAGACATATTTTGTTATATTTGTGGTCGGTATGTTGTTGTAAAACAAAGGACAAATGATGTAACGACCTTCATTAAGAGAGCTTATCATGCTTATTTTGGAATTAAATTAGGAGATCAAGACAAAAGTTGGGCTCCACACAACGTTTGTCTTACGTGTGTTACGGCACTAAGGAATTGGAGCAAAGGTAAAAAGAAAAGTTTGCCATTTGGGATCCCTATGGTATTGCGCGAGCCTAGAAACCATACCGACGACTGCTACTTCTGTTCTTGCAATGTTAAAGGTTATAATGCAAAGAATAAGAGAGCCTTCAATACCCAAGTCTTCCATCTGCAATAAGGCCGGTACCCCATGGTCCAGAAGTTCTTATTCCCCGCCCACCCGAGAGTCTGGATCAATACAATTCAGATTCTGATTCAGCTCCAAATCCAGACAATGATGATGTTTATGAACAGCCAACAGCTGACCGAGATCCTCCTAAACCATTAACCCAAGCCGAACTAAATGACTTAGTCAGGGATTTGAATCTGCCTAAGAACTCTGCAGAACTTTTGGGGTCTAGATTGCAGGAGAACAATTTATTGGCATCCGACACATACTTCGCTTGGTAAAGAAGGTAAATATATTGTTGTTTCTTTCAGTTATTTTTTTATTCTTTCATAAACAAGCAATATGCTTGTCCAAGAGCTAGGAGCTATTTAATTCTGCTTTAATTAGGTTTTACTCGATCACCTAAAGATTTCGTGCTACAAGGGGTGTTGTAATACCTCATCTGTCCCCAAATGTTAACCACCCATTGATGGGAGGGGAGAGAGTATTTTGCCGGGAACGGGACTGGTTGTTTTATATATTTACCCTACATTATTATGTAAGCGTTACTGTAGTCTATAACAACAAAATTTATGGTTTAGCATGTGCAATCCAATGTTGGTCTCGATAAGATGGTTCACATTTGGGAATAAATGGGGGATTTATGACACCTGTAGTAAGAAAACCATACGTGATAGGGAAAAACTAACTATATTTTTGAGATCAGCGCACTCAAATTATATAGAATCACCAACTAGTTTGTAAAAATCGATCGACAAGTTTTCAAATGTGTACTTGTGTAATCTAAGCTAAAAAAAAAGTAATCGAGACACAAAGGTAAATGCAATAGGTACGTAAAACATAAAAGTTTATTAACCTTAATTAAAGAATATGTTCAGTGTAACCGCCATTTTTTTTCTAACACAATATTCAACCTTACACAAATGTTTGACATAATTTTTGGAAAGAGCTCAGCTGGGATGTTGTTCATTACCTCATAGACTTTGGTATTTAGGTTTTAGTGTGTCTTGGGCTTAGTAGAGTACATCATGTCTTTTATGTACAGTAACTCCATATATGAAGTCGAGTATGGGGGCCATTCCACTGGCTCATGAAGGGAGATAGTGACCTCAGAAAATGCTTCTTCAAAATGTTGCCAGTTTCACAATGGAGTGGAGGTGCTCCATAATGCTGACGACTAAAGACTCGGCTTTCCTTAAAGACTATATTGCTTTAAGTATGAAATGGTGAAAGAATGGTTTTAATATACAATATTTATTAATTAAGAAATGAAAGGTTAGAAATGTATAGGTACGGTATATGTGGAATAAAAATCTCAATTTGTTACCTTTCTGAAGAAGAAACCCCAAAAATAATATACAGTATACATACATTATAAAATAATGGGCAAATAAAAATAGGCGTGCGTGCGTGCGTGCGTGCGTGCGTGTGTGTGTGTGTGTGTGTGTGTGTGTGTGTGTTTTAGAGTATTTGCTTTATTTCTGGTCAAATGAATGATCAGAAAATTAACCACTCAAGGATTGAATGAGAATAAAAGAACACGACAAAATGAGTACATTATAATGATATTGTAATTATAGTAAAATGCCATAATATCCAAAATAAAGAAAGCGGGAAGGCCTTGAAATAAATGTAAAAATTGCTATACTAAAATTATTCCTGGATGGAAGGACCTTATTGCTCCCCTGAGAAGGAAATCAAAAAAGCTTACGATACATAGTGTCTCTTTAGTCGACGATGCAAACAGGAAGAAGATTCCATTCGAGTTGCAAAAGTTCGTGAGGTTAACTTAAATAATAAGAAATTCGGGTAAATTTATCAAGATAAAGAATATCTTTATATATATATATATATATATTTTATTTATTTATTATACACACAATACTGTGCAAAAGTCAGAGACCACTTTCGATCAGATAACTATTAGATGATCTGTTGTATGAAAATTGGTTTTGATACTAAAATACATACTAACTAGAACCTCTGGTTCATTTTAACGTATAACTAAGTTATTACTTAAGTGTATAAAGTTGTATAAGCTGGATGACCCTCTAGTCCGCATAAATTGGACTTGAGGGTTGATTCATTATATTACTTATAACGCATGTGTTTAAAGATCTAGCGAACTATTACTGATGGATCTGCAGTAAATGCTCCGAAGCTACTGTTATATCAATATTTACAATTAAAGTATTGACATATTCACTTAAATTCTGCAAAACAAATTTATCCAAAACGTTTCTCATTAAATCCTAATTCATGCTGTTTTTTTTTCTTTCACAGGTTTAAGAAATGACAAAAAGTACAATTTCTGATGAGATTAGATATAAAATAATACATATGCATGGTGAGGGACTGAGTCAAAGAAAAATAAGTGAATCTACAGGCGTTTCCAAAACTGGTATACAAAAAATCTTGGCTCGTCACAGCTCAAATGGAACCCCAGCTGATCGCCCTAGATCAGGGAGGCCCTCTAAGCTTTCTCCATCTGATCTACAATATCTAAAGATTACTTCACTTCGAGACAGACGCAAATCCAGCACTTCACTTACAGCAGATCTCGAAAAAACAATAGGTGTCTCAGTTCATCCCTTTACTGCATGAAGGAAACTTAACTCAGTAGGTCTTAAAAGACGTGTTGCAGCAAAAAAGCCACTTTTAAGGAATGGAAAATAAAAAGAGAAGAGAAGAAAATGTGCTTTGGAACACAAGTATTGGACATCTGAGACCTACTGAATTAAGCTTCCTTCGTACAGCAGAAGGATCAACTGAGACACCTGTTATTTTTTCGAGATCAGCTGCGAGTGAAGTGCTGGATTTGTGTCTGTCTCGAAGGGAAGTAATCTTTAGATATTGTAGATCAGATGGAGAAAGCTTAGAGGGCCTCCCTGATCTAGGACGATCAGCTGGGGTCCCATTTGATCTGTGACGAGCCAAGATTTTTTGTATACCAGTTTTGGAAACGCCTGTAGATTCACTTATTTTTCTTTGACTCAGTCCCTCACCATGCAAATGTATTATTTTATATCTAATCTCATCAGAAATTGTACTTTTTGTCATTTCTTAAGCCTGTGAAAGAAAAAAACAGCATGAATTAGGATTATAATGAGAAAAGTTTTGGATAAATTTGTTTTGCAGAATTTAAGTGAATATGTCAATACTTTTAATTGTAAATAGTGATATAACAATAGCTTAGGAGCATTTACTGCAGATCCATCAGTAATAGTTCGCTAGATCTTTAAACACATGCGTTATAAGTAATATAATGAATCAACCCTCAAGTCCAATTTATGCGGACTAGAGGGTCATCCAGCTTACAACTTTATACACTTAAGTAATAACTTAGTTATACGTTAATATGAACCAGAGGTTCTAGTTAGTATGTATTTTAGTATCAAAACCAATTTTCATACAACAGATTATCTAATAGTTATCAGATCGACAATGGTCTCTGACTTTTGTACAGTACTGTGTGTGTGTGTGTGTGTGTGTGTGTGTGTGTGTGTGTGTGTGTGTGTGTGAGAGAGAGAGAGAGAGAGAGAGAGAGTTACAAGAAGTTACAAGGAAAAGAAGTACCTCAAAAGGCCTTGCGGCCCATACCGAGGAGGTACCAATGGCAACGGGAGCCAGGGAAAATTTTGTAAAAGTTTATTTTTCTTTCAACTATCCTAGCAGTAGTAGAAAACTGGATAGTAAAGTAGAAGGCTCTCTCCCCACCCTCCGCTCCCTCCCTGCCAGAGGCAGGTACGGAAAAAGGTTGAAGAAAATACCTTGACCCTGGAAAAGTAGCCAAGGAAATTTTACAGGAAAGTGGAGAATATATAAATCGCTCTATATTTAGCTTGCTCACAGAGACACCGAGCAAGCGAACTCATGCAGAGTTTTCTGAGGTTTTAATCTTAAACTATGAGTGTGTTCAGTACTTTGTCTAGCCTATTTTTAAACAGATTTACACTTTGACTGGAAACAACCTCTGAGGGAAGTTGGTTCCAGATATTAACTATTTTATAGGAAAAGAAATTTCCGCAGACTGAGGTCCTAAATGTCTTTACACACTCAAATAGTGTGCAAGATTTCGTCTAACCTTTTCTTGAACTGATCCACAGAGGAACTGTTCACAACTTCCGTAGGTAACCTGTTCCATGTGTCACAGATCTTATACGTAAAGTAATTCCCACACACACTAGTCCTAAACCGTTTCAAATCCAACTTCCAACCATTGTTGCGAGTTGGGTTATCATTTAAACTAAACATACTTCTAAAATCGACATCGTTGAACCCTCGTAAGAGCTTGAAAACCTCGATCAGTTGACCGCGCAGCCTCCGAGTTTCAAGCGAAAACAAGTTCAAGGCGCGTAACCGTCGATTGTAGCCCATATGCCTAACGGAAGGGATTAACTTTGTGGCCCTCGCCTGCACTCGCTCCAGCCTCTCAATATCTTTCCTGAGGGTGGGCGACCAGAACTGCACAGCATACTCCAGGTACGGCCGAACAAGGGAATTGTACAGTGAGAGCACAATCTCCTTGTTCCGAAACTGAAATTGCCTCCTGATATAACCAATAGTTTCTGGGCTTTCTTTTCCACCTCTACACACTGTTTCGTAAACTTAAGGTCGCTGCTAATTAGCACACCCAAGTCCTTTTCTAAATCAGTCACCTCGATATTACTGCCCAACATCGAGTAGTCCGACTTGGGATTGGCGTAGCCAATGTGCATCACTTTGCATTTACCCAAGTTAAACGGCATTTGCCACTTCTCGGACCACTCTCCTATCCTACCTAGGTCCGCACGCAGTTCCTCGATCGCTTCGGGCGTCCCAACATTGGCCCCAAGCTTGGTGTCATCAGCGAATTTGGCGATCCGACTGACGATGCCACCGTCGATATCATTTATGTAAATGGTAAACAGCGGCGGCCCCAAAACGGAACCCTGAGGAACCCCACTAGTGACCGAGGCCCAACCCGAACTAGCCCCTTTAATTACCACCCTCTGCCGCCTATTCCTCAGCCAGTTTTCAATCCACCTACCTACTTCCCCACCGATACCCAGCGCGCGCACTTTCGCCATTAGCCGGCGGTGAGGTACCTTATCAAAGGCTTTCTGAAAGTCGAGATAAAGTATATCAATCGCCCTACTCTTATCGTACTCACTCAACATGACGTGGAAAAACTCGAGCAAGTTGGTGAGACACGACCTATGCCGTCTAAACCCATGTTGGGAGTCCCCAAGCAACTTGTAGGAATCCAAATGGTCAACGATTCTATCAGCTATTATCCTTTCTACTAATTTACCTACAACTGAAGTGAGACTAATAGGACGATAGTTCACTGGACTTTCGTGATCCCCTTTCTTAAAGATAGGGGTCACGTTGGCCTCCCTCCAGTCACCAGGCACCTGGCCCATCACCAACGATTTGTTGAATGTAGCCTGAAGACGTGAGTAGAGAGGAGAGAGAGAGAGAGAGAGAGAGAGAGAGAGAGAGAGAGAGGACTATAAAACTGTTAATGATTATATGAATGTTTGAGGCTGGAGTCACCATGATCTTTTCAGATCAGATAATGTTATTAATTAGGAAATAATAGTGTGAGTTTTCTTCTTTTATTAACAAAATAATTGATATACAAGTGAGACAAATAAAGGTTGCAGTTTGAATGCTAGTTGAAATGTATAAATATGCACTTGAATAAGGACTTCAATTATAACAACGCGCGAGGTAATAAAAGTCTTTATATAAAGTTAGGCGAATGACACCAGGCCAATGGGGCCTGTTACACGTTGTTACAGGGTGAGATCTCTCGTGCACTGAAGTTCTTCGTGGTGAGAGGCGAGATGAGATTGTGGCGTCGCGATGTGACGTCATCTTGGTCGTGGTTCTGTGGAAATCGCGAAAGTGTGTAAAGGCGTCTCTGTTACTACACACACATATATATATATATATATATATATATATATATATATATATATACACACACACTGTATATATCGAAAGAGCGGTAAAGATAGTATTTTAAAACTTAAATTTCATATGCCTGTCATATATTGTAGAAAAGAATACAGGGTGAACCAATAATTCGGCCCCTCATAGGAAATATTTCAATTCCGTAAATGGTCAAACTGCAGGACGTGAATCCGTTTACATATGTCAATTATCTTGTATAAACTACCAAGAACACCGACTATGATGCTAAAAGAAACGTTGGCACGCTTCTTTGACTGGTTACGGACCCAACTGCGTACATGGGTAAGATAAAATCACGCTTCAAGAGAGCATGCCAACGTCTCTACAAAAACGTAGCACTACATCCTTTGTAGTTTATGGCAGAGAAGCGACATATACTGCACGTCAATAGCTTCACCGCCTGCATTTGAACATTTCCCAAACTGAAAATAAAAAAATCTTGGTTCTCTCACACACACACATATATATATATATATATTATATATATATATATATATATATATATATACAGGGTGGGCCAAAAGTCATGAACACTCGCAGTTTATATCAAAAGTCAGGACACACTTGCAGTTTATATTATATATTATATTGTATTTAGTTCATTAATAATTTAATCATTTACTAATATATATTTTTTTTATTTCCAGGTGCTCTTTATTATTATGAGTGAAGTTGATTAGAGAAAATTTAGAAACTATAAAACAAAAACTGTACCGTTCGCAACGAAAATGCTCACCAAAGAAAGAATTTTTGCGTTGAAAACATACTACAAAGAAGGTGCTACAGCAGTTTCGCAGCAATGGTGTGAACATTTTCAATCTGCTCCACCTACTCGCAAGCATGTTTACCGTTTGCGTGACAAAATATGAAACTCATGGCACCGTATTAGACGCTCAAGAAGTGGTAGGCCTCGTTCATCATTGACGGAGAAAACAAAGTGGCTGTAGCACAAACGTTGGTACAGAGTCCGAGAAAATTCACTCGAAAAGCGTCTCTCGAATTGGACATTCCGAGAACATCATACCGACGTATTTCTCGTGATTTCAAATTTAAATGTTACATTCCTCGCTTAGTCCATGGCCTACTGGAAGACGATTATGACAGACGCCTTCAATTTTGTGAGATCATTCTGGCACGAGTGACATTTTGAACACTTCAAGACATAAGATTGAATAAATAGCTTTCATACATGTAATATTCTGGTTTATATTGTAATGAATAAAAAAGAATATAATATAAACAAGTGTGGTCCTGACTTTTTATATAAACTGCGAGTGTGTCCGACTTTTGACCGACCCTGTACTATATATGCGATGAATTTCACAATTAAACATGTGAAATGAATGAATGATGCAAATCCACAAGGAAAAAGAAAAAATGGTTCCAAGACCTTTCGTGTATTCAGGAGTACACCTCGCCTGGAATTCCATGACGAGGTGCACAGGTACTTCTGAATACACGAAAGGCATTGGAATCATTTTTCTTTTTCCTTGTGGGTTTGCATCATAAGTATATATATATATATATTATATAAAAAGATACAATGAATATTATACCGTATAACTGGTTCCCAACCTTTTAGGAGCCACCAACCTTTCATGGATACAAAAGTTAGCAAACAATACAATAAATAAATGTAACTATTTGAAAAATAATCACAATACAATGAATACATTGATAGTTATTGCTCTAATAATCTAATTTTAGAGTACATTACAATGGAGTTAATATTTAAGTTTGCATATAATTTCTCCAAGCGCCCCTCTACTCTCAACGCCCCCTTAAATTTTACAAACGCTCACCGAGGGAGGGGTGGTGGTACCGGCCCCGTTCAGAATCACTACTCTACGGGTGTCCCTAAAGTCTGGACACATAGGAAATATCACTAACTATAACTAACTATATGTTATTATTATTATTATTATTATCTTAAATTCATGCAACTGAGGCCTAAGGTAGGCCCACATCGAATCAGCAACCCTGAGGTAGGACCAAATAGGACCTCCAAGTCCAAAGTTATGGACTTGGAGGTCCTATTTGGTCCTACCTCAGGGTTGCTGATTCGATGTGGGCCTACCTTAGGCCTCAGTTGCATGAATTTAAGATAATAATAATAATAATAATAATAATAACATATAGTTAGTTATAGTTAGTGATATTTCCTATGTGTCCAGACTTTAGGGACACCCTATAACACCAAACCATATATAACTGATACACTACAGTTAGTGAATTAATTACGCACACGCCTACGAAGACAAATTTACCTTTAGTCTTCGAGGCACAGGCAAAGTATCTTAATTACATTACGATCGAAATCTTCCATTGAACTCTTAATAAAGGCCACAAAAGGGAATATGAGCGTACGATATAACCTTTCCATTCTACCACAAAAAATGTGGGATGGTACCAACTCAATGGAATAACAATACAGCTAATACTCTTATCAAAGAAAGGTATACATCAGGTTATCCCATAAGTAATGTGTTTTTACGATAGATTAAATTTAAACTAGTCCTACTCGGTTTAGGCATAAATTTTCGGAAGGTTATATCAAGAGGAGATCTATCGTGTTTCGCTACATACTTTACAGACCTTGACCAGTGAAGACGTGTGTTTTGCTTTATGTGAACCCTTCATAAACATGGCGTATCAGAAGAGCATATCAGGCTATAATGCTTTACGAGTTCAAAAAAGGCAAGTGTGCTACTGAAGCAACGCGAAACATTCAGGACGTTTATGGCAACGATATTCTGCATGTGAGGAAATGTCAGAGGGTTTCAAAAGTTTAGGAATGGTGACTGCCGTTTGACAGATGCAGCACGCTCTGGACGCCCTGCTGAGTTTGATGATGACCCGCTGTTAGCCGCACTTGAAGAAGACTGTTCAACAACTGTCGAAGAATTGGCCCAGAAACTCAATTCATCCCGTCCACCATCCATCGACATTTGCAACAACTCGGGAAAGTGTCTAAGTTAGGAAAATGGGTGCCACATGAATTGTCGGTCGACAATCTGAGGTGCGGGTAAACTTTAGCACAGCTCTTCATTCCCGTGAACTCCAAGATCCGTTTTTTGCACCGTTTAGTGACTGGTGATGAAAAGTGGATACTGTACAGAATGTTAAGCGCCGTCGACAGTGGGTTTGTGCCGGAGAACCAGCGACCACCACAGCCAAAACCAAATCTTCACCCTCGGAAGGTGTTGCTTAGTGTTTGGGGATAAAGGTGGTGTAATACATTTGAAACCTTACCACACAACCAAACAATCACCGCTCAAGTCTACTGTCAACAACGGATCGATTGAAACACTGCACTAAAAGAAGAGAACCTTCTTTGGTTAATCGGAAAGGAATCGTGTTCTACACGACAACGCACGTCCTCATACCGCTCGGATCACTTCTGCAAAAATTGAGGAGCTTGGGTGGGAAAAACTTTCACATCCTCCATATTCTACAGACCTTGCGCCTTCAGATTATCATCTCTTCAGGAGTCTGCAAAACTATCTTGACGAGAAACCGTATACCGTACTTCTTTAGATGACCTGCACACCAGTCTTTGTACGTTTTTTGCCTCAAAACCGCCTGAATTTTATAAACATGGCATTGAAAAGCTTGTAGGACGTTGGCAGAGTGTCATTGATTCCGATGGAAAATATATACTAGATTAAAAAGTTTCAGTAGTTTTTTTTTTTTGTCCTTCAAATTCCGATCTAAAAAACATTACTTATGGGATGACCTGATAATTATACCAGTGACGGTGAACGCCTGTACGACATAGACCCTACTAGAAACGACGATACTAATACTAAGCTTAAAATAATAGGACGGTTTATCAGAGGTATAAGAAAATATTATTAACTACTGATTAAGTTTACTCTATTGATCCACTTATCCATCTATCTATCGAGTGGATAAATGTACATCTGCCTGCAAAATGTGTTATAAAAATGACAAACCCAATGCAAATAAGTTTCGAGAATAATTCATTCAATAAATCTCGCCTAAAACGCAAAATAAAGTTAATACACAATATGAGAATAAAAACCCACTCTAATAGACAGAGTTTATTTCCACGACAGTTTCGACGCCCACTGGCATCCTCCTCGGGTGGATACAGAAACACAAATCCACCCGAGGAGGATGCCAGTGGGCGTCGAAACTGTCGTGGAAATAAACTCTGTCTATTAGAGTGGGTTTTTATTCTCATATTTTGACCTTCACGTAAAAAAGTGAAGTTTTTTGCATTTAATACACAATAAATGTCCTTCCTTTTTCAGAAAGCGTAAAAATAGAAATCTGATAAAAACAAATATTTTTGTATTAATGTTAAATAAACAAACCGCCAAAAAATTAAAACAAAAAAATATATATACAGTATATATATATATATATATATATATAATATATATTATATATAATATATATACACACACACACACACACACACACAAAAATATATATTAGGGTGTTCCACTTTTATCAAGTTGTGAATTTCACTACACTTTGCTCTTCCCCGTACACCTTATGGTCTGTAAAGCATATGCATCAAATTTGAAGCAAATTGAACACCATTTAGAGGTTGCACACTTATGTCACCTCTGATATCTTAGCCCTTTGTAACCAAATCTCGAGAACGTCCCAACTTCCAACATATTGTAATGTTTTCTTTTCTTTCACAGGTGCAAAAAGTGTTGAAAATGGAAAGAAAGATGATCTGGCTGATTGAAAAGACTCCAGTCTAAGAGCTCTTAGGAGCAAGTCTTCCTCTGCTTTATGTACCATCACCTGGAGCTGAAGGAAACAATCCCCCTTGCCATGAAGTCTACGAGTATCAAGCTTCAAGAAATTTGGAAGGCGAATATCCCAGTGAAGACAGAGGAGAACATTAGAGCTGCTACACTAAAGCTGTACAAAGAGTACCAAAACTTGGAGGAGGAGAAGTCGAGAGAAACGGACAAAGCCATTATGAAGCGTCAGGTGTGGAAGGGAGACCTTGTGACCTTTTCGACATCGCTTGTCAAGGTGATGAGCATAAGTTCAGTTCCGGAGGAGGACAAGGTTTTCTTGTCCTCCCAGAGGGAGGACAGAATGAGTTCTTCAATGGCTGGGGTGGATAGGAAACACACCATGGCTGTCAAACGGAAAGCAGCAGCAGCTAAGAAACTTGAACTTCGAAAACGGAAGCTGAAAAGATCTCCGAGAAAATGAAGCCGGATAGCACATCCTCATTCCTCTCGCTCAACGGCGACAACAGATGATGATGAAGATGAAGATTTTGCTGCTCCATTGGCCTCTAAGTCACCTCGTCGTTCCAAGAACACACTTGATCCAACACTCGTGGCTACTTGGGATAGAGAACAACTCTCTATTCGACAAGCAAGCACTTCCGTCATTGCAACTGCTAAAAGTCTCAGACAAGATGTATCGCAGATTATTATTTCGCCATCAACTGTTCATCGAGCACGTGCCAAGTATCGAGAGAAAATGGCCAAACAACTTGAGGAGTCGATCTTCAAAGATTCATCTTTCTTAGTTCTGCACTGGGACAATAAGCTACTACCCCAAGCTGCTGGCGGAAGCTCTAGAAGCTTGGAAGACAGAGTAGCTGTTGTAACGGAAGGAGTTCGAGCATCATCTTGGAGTGCCTGTTGCCCAGGATGGTACTGGTGAACAAATGGCTCGAGCAGTCATCCAGGAGCTGCAACGATTTGGAATTCAGGACCGCATCATTGGCCTCTCGTTTGACACTGCAGCGTCCAATACCAGACTTCTGCAAGGGGCATGTATGAGGATTGAACAATTGCTTGGTCGGTGGCTCTTGTGGTTGCTTTGCTGTCACCACATTTATGAGCTCATTTTGAAGGAGATCTTTCATAAGTCCCTGGGGCCAACCTGTGGTCCTGAAATCCTGTTGTTTCGACGATTTCAGCAGCGTTGGGACTATATTAACGAAAATTGTTTCAAAACCATGATCGATGAAGAGCCAGCCACTAAGTACTTGGAAGATGAACGAATCAGGATGGTGAGTTATCTTCGTGGAGTCATTGAAAGTTCATGTCACCCGAGAGAAGATTATGAGGAACTCCTCAAGCTGTCGCTCCTTTTCCTTGGAGGCTGGGGTGGAGCGGAGTTCTCCTTCAGGACTCTAGGAGCCCATCATCAAGCCAGGTGGATGGCGAAAGCTATCTATGTGCTGAAAATGGTTTTGTTCCGGGAGCAACTAGAACTCACCGACCGAGAGGTGAAGGGATTGCACGACGTGGCCCTTTTTACGCGTTTCATTTATGTCCGGTTCTGGCCTAGACATGATTCATATCCGAACAAGGACCTGGGCCAGGCTGCCTTGAGAGTTGCCAAAAGGTATCTATGGTATCTCTCCAAGACTCTAGTCGGCTTGGCTTTCCTTGATGAACGGATATCGCCAAATGAGAAAGAAAAGATGTTCCAGGCTTTGAACAAACCTGCGTCGAGGAAGGAACTCAAACGACTCGAGTGGAAAAACCTGACTTTTGAAGGCAAGGATCTGAGCAACTTCGTCACTCAAAGAACGAAGACATTCTTAGACAACTTCGGCGTCGGGGATGTCGACAACGTAGAGGAGTACACCAAAAATGAAGACTTGAGAGAGTCAATCAACGCGCTGAAAGTCGTAAACGACACAGCAGAGAGGGGAATTGCATTAATCAAGCAATTCAATGAATCAGTCAAGGACGAGAAGCAAAAACAATTCCTCTTGTGGATTGTTGAACATCATCGAAACGAGGTGCCGAAAAGAACCAAGGCGGAACGTACTTGTACCAATTCAAAAATTGATTCAGATTTTCTGATTTTAATACTAGTTTTTTTTATATTCTGTACTTCCAAGGGAGAATTCTTTTATAACACTGAAAAAATTTTTATTATTAAATTGTATTGTATTGTGTAATGTGTATTGATTTGAATTTTCCAATTTTATTATTAGTTTTTCATTTTCCGTGGTTCCAAGGGAGAGCTTTTTCGTAACATTGAAGAAAACTGTTTATTATAAAAGGTTCAAATGTGGGCACCCACTAAATATCACTTAATCGTTTTCAAAATTGGTGCACATCTTTCTTACATGAAAAAGAATAAAAGCACAAGCAAAGTGGAGAAAAATATTGACCTTTGATATTTTCCTCTGTACGAGTGAAACACCCTATATATATATATATATATATATATATTCTCAGAGCCCTACATATATACATATATACATTTTAACTGCAAACAACACACAGTATAATTAATGTAAAGAACGACGCTTGTGTAGAAGAGCGTTCCGCACAAGATGAGGAGGGAGAATAAATATAAATATAAATATAAATATAAATATATATAAATAAATAAATATATATATATATATATATACACAGGGCGTCCCAAAAAAATGTACACACACTTTAACAGCTGATAGCTCAATTGATGTTTCTTTCTTTCCAAGTTAAACCCATTAGAATTAATAATGGCAGTCAGACTAAGCTTTGAACAAAGGAAATTCATTCTAAAATGCTACTGGAAGTGTGAAAACGCAGTTGAAGTGCAAAGACAGTTAGGAGGGAGTTTCAAACAGATCCACCAACGCGACTTACCATCACTCGAATTAGAGATAAGTTTGAAGCCGATGGAACTGTTCAGAATGTCCACAAGAAGCGTCCGGAAGACCACGACATCGACAAGCCCCACAAAGCAAGAAAGAGTACTGGAAACGTATCACCAAAGTCCAAGAAAATCTGTGCGGCAAGCGAGTCGTGAGGTAGGAATTTCAGAATCGTCTGTCCAACGCATTTTGAAGCGCTGTCAATGGAAAAGTTACATTCCAAGATTAGTCCATGCTATTAATGAAGATGATCCGGACCGAAGAGTGGAGTATTGCGAGTGGTACTTGGCACGATGTGGATGTGGATTGGACGAAGGGGTTTCGTAGAATACCCTCCGCGTTCACCAGACCTCACACCACTAGACTTTTTTTTATGGGGATACTTAAAAGACAAAGTCTACGCTATAAAACCTGCAACAGTCGCTGAATTGAGAGCAGCCACTGAACGAGAATGCACACAAATACCAAACGAAATGTTTCGTGATGTTTGCGATTCCATTGCTTCGCGTTATCAGCAGTGCCTGGACCAGAACGGACGTCAGTTTGAAAACAGGCGTTGACAAAACAATTAAATAATGTCTGTAGATTCTATTACATTTTGAAAATGAAATGTATTTTAATAAACACTGCCTTTATAATTATTTAAAGTGTGTATACATTTTTTTGGGACGCCCTGTATATATATATATATATATATATATATATATATATATTATATAATATATATATATATATATATATTATTGCGACGTATAAAATATTTAGATTTTTATAAACAAAAAATATTAACAAAAAAGACCTTACAAATCAGAGACGAAAATGAAAATTTGACAATATACAGGGTGGCCCAAAAGGTACCTACCAAGTTTAAGTCTTTATTTCACGAAAACTATTGAGAGTACAAAGATGGTTCAAACGCCATTCAAATCAGCATCTCAAGCATTTATATGACAATGTGTTCGATGTGCTGTCCCTCCACTTCTACGATTTTTCACCTCATCCCAAAATTCGATACCACGCTATGGAGAACCTCTGTCGGAATGTCGACGATTTGACGTTCAATCGATGATTTCAGCTCCTCCAAAGTCTTTGGGTTGCTCTGGTAAACTCTATCTTTGAGGTATCCCCACAAAGAGAAGTCACACGGGTTGAGATCAGGCGAATAGGCAGGCCAATCAATGCCGCTTCCATAGTGCTTCCGATAGTCCAAACCAACGACATTCTCT
Source organism: Bathynomus jamesi (assembly GCA_023014485.1). Taxonomy (NCBI): domain Eukaryota; kingdom Metazoa; phylum Arthropoda; class Malacostraca; order Isopoda; family Cirolanidae; genus Bathynomus; species Bathynomus jamesi. The sequence goes on from JAJOZX010007547.1 coordinate 109,228, forward strand.
CCAAACTCATGTTAAACAAATGGTGAGAGTAGTATAGTGTGTCAGCAAATTTTCATCGAATTCTATTCATTCGCTTCGGAGAAAATACAAGTTAATTTTGTTGGTAGATACCTTTTGGGCCACCCTATATATACACACATGTATATACATGTATATACATGTACACACACACACACACACACATATATATACATACTGGGTGATCCAGATAAATGGGACCCATAAAAAAAAGCCAAATATTCTTAATATTTAATTCTTTTCATAAAAACTATATATCATTCGAAAGAGTAGAGTTACAAGTTTATTATGAAATATTTTTTTTTTAAATTACTCCTTTCAAATGTGCTCCATTAGTTGCCAAGCATTCCAGTGTTCTCGCTTGTAAGTTCTGAATCACTTTTGCAAGAGTGTGCGGTGGTATGGCCTGTATCTCATTTGTGATGGCGGCCTTCAATTCTTGCAAGGTCGTTGGGTTATTTCTGTAGACCTACTCTTTAAATATCCCAGATAATAATCTAAGGAGAAAAAATCCGGAGACCTTGCGGGCCATTCAACGTCTCCAAATCTTGAGATTAACTCGCCTGGAAACGTTTGACGCAAAACTGCCATGCAGTTCCTCGTGGTATGACAGGTAGCTCCGTCTTGTTGGAACCAGTGGTTTTCTAGACAAAGATCTCTTAATTTAGGAATAAGGAAATCGGTCAACATTTTTTCGTAGCGATCACCATTTACAGTGACCGTGTTTCCGGTGGAATCCTCGAAAAAGTACGGCCCTATGATCTGAGATGCAGTAAGACCACACCAAACCGTTACACGCTGACTATGCAACGGGACTTCGGTAATTCAATGGATTTTCTGTTGCCCAGAAACGACAATTTTGTTTGTTTACAGTTCCATTCAAGTGAAAATGGGTTTCGTCTGACATAATCAAAGTTGCTAGAAAATTGGTGGTGTCATTTACCTTCTGTTGGATCCATTTACAGAATTGTCGTCTTCGTGCGGAATCTCCATCGTTTAGTTGTTGCACTGTTTGAATTTTATATGGAAAGAGCATTAAATTTTGCTTGAATATACAGTATGTTGTTCCATATCCAACTCCTAACAGCTGAGAAGCACGTCTGATGCTTATGTTAGGATTATCCTGTACAATTTCATGAGTTCTGTTAATGATCTCGTCTATCCTTGCTGTGCGCACTCTTCCAGTTGGTTTTCTTTTTCCAATGCTGCCAGTTAGGGAAAAATTGCTGACACACCGACGGATTACTTTCTTAGAAGGTGATTTTGACATCTGAAAATTTGTCTTGAAAGATCTTTGAGCTGAAACTACACTTCTTCCATGCTCATAATATTGCTCAGTTATGAAACGCAGCTGTTCCACAGTCCATGCAGTCATCTTGAAGGGTTAGTTTTAACTAACACTTTTATTTTGTTTTGTATCTTATCTTGTCTTGTATTGTATTGTCAAAACCTATACAATCCTGTACAAACTTGTAACTATCCTCTTTCGAATGATGCGTATGATTTTATAAAAGGACTTATACTTTAAGAGTTACAGGGGTTTCTTTTAGGTCCCATTTCTCTGGATCACCCTTTATATACCTTGGTAACCTTGGTTTCGCTTCCACCCGAATTGTTCATTCTGACAAAGGTCAAGCTTGTTGCCCCACCTTACACTTACAGCTTAACGTGGGATCCGAACCACGGGCCACCAAGGAAATCAGAAATTACATGTCTTCGTTCGGACTCTATCTCACGACCACCCGATCAGCAGCCCAGCCTCTTACCATAAGAATACCCGGGGTACCCATTTATCCACCAACCAAATTTTTTTGTGTGGAAGGATGATCAGCTGGGTTAGTGAATGACGCCTGCCATCGCTGGAATTTGAATCCTGGACCGGTGGATTCGTAATCAGCACTGTTAACTATTACACCACCGAAGTGCGCGCGCGCGCAATATATATATATATATATATATATATAATATATATATATATATATACATATATATATATATATATACTGTATATATATATTATACTGTATATATATATATATATATATGTATATGTGTGGTGTGTGTTTTTACGCACAGATCGTGCATGGAACAAGGAACTCTTCTGGGAAATTAAAGCCACTATAGTTCGATTAATAATGAAAAATGAAAAATACTAGTTTTTCTTTTTCATGATGTTAGCCCGACGTGGGAAACGGGTCACTCGAAAAGAGGCCCGAAAATATAGCTCAAAACTTAAACCTCAACCGGAATGAGCGTCCACTTTTCAAGGCACATAACACGTCCGTTTAATGTGATACGACGCAGAATGGTCCCCTGAGAAACTTTTTTGTTACACACAGACCATGCATGGAACAAAGAACTCTTCTGAGAAATTAAATGCACAAGAGTTCCTTGTTCCATGCACGGTCTGTGTGTAACAGTTTCTCAGGGACCATTCTGAGTTGTATTATATATATATATATATATATATAATAACACTTGAGATACATTTCTTAGGCCGAAAATCTTTATTTAGCTTCCATCATACAGAGAGATTTACAGATCGCTCTTCGTTTTCCAGTCATGTGTCAGATGAAGGAGATAGAAAGCCCTAAAAAGGGGTTCGCAGTCTTCCCGAACCTTCGAAAGCCTTTCAGAGGCAACTTGTCTCCTTCACTTCGTATAACAACTTCGTGCGCGATATCCACGAAGTTGAAAAAATGTAGTTAGTTCAGACTATGATGAATAGCGAGCGCCCTCTGAACGTAGAAATCGAGTGATATGGTGCTTATTTGCTCGCGTCATCGCGTTAACCATTTTATATTTTCAAAATTTAACTGCGCTGTGTGTAAAAAAAACAATCTTCCGATACGCCATAACGTACGTACATGTATGACTACCAACCAGACGTACACGAAAAATTAAATATGCACATCAAGCAACGAAGTAAATTCATGGAAAAAAAAAAAAAAAAAAATTGCGAAATGCATAAATTTTGTACACTGACTTCCAACAATACCGACGCCGAATTTCGAATAAAATTAAAATAAAATTCTGTATACGTAGAATTCCCTATAACCTACTGGATAATGAAGGATCACGCGCGCGGATTATGGACACCGTTATCATGTAAATTTAACTTCATTTTTATAGCTGAAACTTCAAAAGAAACACACACAAATTATGAACAATAAATTAGCATAATATATATATATAGGGTGGCCCATAAGTCCCAATCGGTTATAATTAAAGCGAAAATACAAAAAATCAAAGTTAAAAATTTATAATAAATTTAGAAATATTTATTGATTATTCGAAATGCAAAATACAACCATCTAGACAAATATTTTCCTCAGTAATCGATTACGTCAGTGTGAGCTCCGCTGGATGGATTTTAGCTTTAATAATAACCGATGGAGGACTTATGGGCCACCCTATATATATATATAATATATATATATATTTATTCAGAACGAGTTTCTTGCGTATATTGAGGTTCTGAATATAGTAGGCTAGGTGAAGCTGTAAACCCTAGATCCTGTCCCAAAGCTGGATCCTATCTGCTTGGCAGATAGCTGGTGAGGGAAGCTATATTTTCGGGCCTCTTTGCTAGTGACCCGTTGCCCACATCGGGCTAACATCATGAAAAAGAAAAACTATAGTATTTGTCATTTACCATTACTTATTCGAACTACAGTGGATTTAATTTTCCCAGAAGAGTTCCTTGTTCCATGCACGGTCTGTGTATAACACACACACACACACACACTATATATATATACAGGGTGAGGCAGAAGTAACCGGGCAGTCAATAAGCACTTATTCCAAAGTAAATGTTTATTGAAATTTAGTCACAAATTAAGAAATTACAATGTACATGATACTAGAACAATATAAAGCATGATTAGAGCAAGTGTTCGAAATGCTGACCACGTTCTTCAATGCATTTAGAAAATCTGTCTACCACAAAATAGCACACACTTCGACACAAATCTTCGTTGATTTCTGCGCAAGAATTCACAATTCTCGTAGTGAGCTGCTGAATGGTCCTTGGTTTTTCAGCATAGACTGAATTCTTCAGCACACCCCAAAGAAAAAAGTCTGGAGGTGTAAGGTCAAGAGATCGAGGAGGATAATCTATGGGACCACGGCGTCCAACCCATCTCTGAGGGAAGTGCTCATCGAGCCAATCGCGCGCAGCGTGGCTGTAATGGGGTGGTGCTCCGTCTTGTTGGAACCACATCTCACGAATGTGTGGCCAGGTTGCCACTTTTGGAAGGAAATTATTGTTGAGCATCGCCACGTAGTTGGCGCCTGTCACAGTTTTTTCAAAAAAAAAACGGACCGACCAGACCAGAAGCACAGATCCCAATCCAAACCGTGACACCGATGGTGTTGACTTCCTTCTCGAGGATTAGGTGAGGATTTTCACTTGCCCAGTAGACAGAATTATGTCGGTTGACGTGGCCATTTAATTTAAAAGATGCTTCATCACTCCAGATGATCTTTTCAGGAAAGGTGGCGTCCATTGCACAGAGTTGTCGAAAGATCTCACAAACCTCCACGCGACGGTCATGATCATCTTCGTTCAGTGCATGGAGCAAGTGTGGACGATATGGCCTCAAGTGGGCATCGTGTAGCATTCTTATAATTGATCTTTGTGAGAGGCCAAGTTCTTGCTCAGCTCGTCTGGTGGACTTCCGTGGACTACGAGCGAAAGCAACTTCAACAATCTGCTTGTTTTCGTCGGTACAGACAGACCTTGGTCGTCCTGGTCTTGGAAGATCTTCACATGAACCTGTTGATTCAAAGCGTTGAATGAGGCTGGCTACCGTGTCTCTTTTTATTGAACGATCAAATCTTTCTTTAAATCGGCGGCATGTCTCGCTCTTGTTGTCCGTTCGGTAAATTTTTTTTACAATGAAGACACGTTCTTCCATTGTAAAGCGTTGGTTGCTCGCCTTTGCCATAATTAGGGCTTTCAAAATTGACCGAAATAAGATGTGTTCACAACCACCAGCTGCGACAAACTGAATTAAACGGTTAGCCTAGCTAGGCTACCCGTTTAGCATAGGCTATCGGGTGTTACGTAATCGATGCAATTATCGCTAGAAACTTCCAAAGCTGAAACATCAAAAAGCTGCCCGGTTACTTCTGCCTCACCCTGTGTATATATATATATATGTATGTATATATAATATATATATATATTATATATATATATATATATATTATATATATATATGTTATAATATTTCAGACCAACAAAGACCCTAGGACCCACTCATGGCTGGTCTACCTGTGTTTGTAAGTGTATTGCGCATGTCCTCCGTGGTGGCGGAGGGGACCTACAACTTTACGTGGGTTCCGAACCACAAAAGCCTTAATTTTACTACCTTAAACTATACCCAATCTATCAACATATGCGTCTAATCGATTTTTAAACATGTTTATAAACGTGGTACTAATTACTTCTACCGGCAAACTATTCCAGCTATTTACTACTCTATGGGTAAAAAGTTTTTGGCAACTGCTGTCTCAAACCTTCTACTTGTCAGCTTACACCCGTTATTTCTAGTTCTACTATACAGGGTGTACATAATGTCAGGATCTATTTTTGTGAAGCACTTGGAAATTATATGGAAATAATCATAAAATAATGATAAAGTGGTAACATTTATTAAATAATTAAGAGTAGGATTCGACGTGACGCCCATCAGTATCCCTGCACAGCTCAAATCGTTCCGTAGCATTTCTAAACACATTCTGGAGCATTTGCGGGGTTATGTTATCTGCAGCAGTTCGTATACGTAAGTTTTCAAGACTCGTAATCTTCGTCTGATAGACGTGCGATTTGATAAAGCCCCATGCAAAGAAATCTAAAGGGGTTAAATCTGGTGATCTCGCTGGCCAAGGTGTGTTGCTTCCGCGTCCGATCCAGCAATTTGGAAAACGTCCATTTAGATAATCCTGAACAATTTTGGCATAGTGACAAGGAGCACCATCATGTTGATAGACGACGGTACTAACAATCCTATCCCCGTCGTCTATCAACATGATGGTGCTCCTTGTCACTATGCCAAAATTGTTCAGGATTATCTAAATGGACGTTTTCCATATCGCTGGATCGGACGCGGAAGCAACAGACCTTGGCCAGCGAGATCACCAGATTTAACCCCTTTAGATTTCTTTGCATGGGGCTTTATCAAATCGCACGTCTATCAGACGAAGATTACGAGTCTTGAAAACTTACGTACACGTATACGAACTGCTGCAGATAACATAACCCCGCAAATGCTCCAGAATTTGTTTAGAAATGCTGCGGAACGATTTGAGCTGTGCAGGGATACTGATGGGCGTCACGTCGAATCCTACTCTTAATTATTTAATAAATGTTACCACTTTATCATTTTATGATTGAATTCCATATAATTTCCAAGTGCTTCACAAAAATAGATCCTGACTTTATGTACACCTTGTATTGTGATATTTCGAAAAAGTTCTCTCTATTTACGTTATCGAACCCATTCATAATTTTAAAAACCTGGTTTAGATTACCCCTTAGCCTCCTATCCTACTGTCGAGTGTAGTCAATTTTAACTCCTTAAGCCTATCCTCGTACGACTTTAACCAAAGCAACGGAATTATCTTAGTTGCTCTTCTTTGAACTCTCTCATTTTGTCTATATCTTTGCGCATATACAGTGTGCGTATATATATATATATATATATATATATATATATATATATATAATATATATATATATATATTACACGAGGGCCACTAAATATATTTTGCCCCACCTTTCTTTTTCTCTCCAAGTTTCCTTGTAAGTTCCAGAAATTTTGTACACAAGTAGTTACATACCTTTTTCACAAGTTTTTATTTTTCCAGTCTCCATCCTTTTCTACCTTGCTGGTAAAAGTTTGCTGGGTTCCGCTGGAGCCACCTCTTAACCTCCTCATCGTCACTCTGAAACTTTCTTCCTCGAATAGCATCCTTCATTGGCCCAAACCAATGGAAGTCTGAAGGTGCCAGATCCGGGATGTATGGAGGGTGGGTAACACAGTCAAGCGCATTTGTGATGGCCTCTCTTGTTTGCAAACTGTTGTGGTCTTGCGTTATCGTGCAAAAGAAGGACGTCTTCCAGTTTTCTCTCCGGTCGAACTCATTTTATACGTATCTGGAGTCTTTGTTGGGTAGCATTATATACCTCCGAGTTGATTGATTGTACTTTCTTCATAATGTCCCCCAGAATCACCCCTTTCATATCCCAGAAGATGGTGGCCATAACCTTTCCTGCAGAGGGAGCCATTTTGAAGTTTTTCTTGCTGGGGAGTCTGCGTGATGTCACTCCATGGATTGGCGTTTTGTTTCTGGTTCAAAGTGTGTAGCCAAGTCTCATCCCCAGTCACAATTCGTAAAAGGAAGTTATCCCCTTGTGTCATATCGAACCAACGACTCGGAAGCAATTTCTTTTCTTTGGGCTTTGTGATCTTCAGTCAGTTCGCGAGAAACAAACCGTGAACACACTTTCGAGTATCCCAGGTGCTGAATTATCATATTCACACTTCCTTCACTAATTCCTAGCTCCAGTGATAGCTCCTTGTATGTGACGCGCCGATTTGATCGAATGATGCTTTAGCACGATGCACAGTATAAGATGTCACAACCGATGCCGGGCGACCGCTGCGTGGCTCATCGTCGAGGCTGGCTCTCTCTCTCTCCGATGATCTCTCACGTTTAGACCAGCGTCCAACTGTGCTTCGATCAACAGCAGCAGCATCAACTTAAACGTTTTGTAGACGTTTGTGAATATTTCCAACCATTTCCTTCTCTGCGGTTAAGAATTCGATAACAGCTCTCTGTTTACGACGCACATCACTGTCAGACGCTATTTTCGGAACTGCGTTAACCATCGGTTTTATACAAGGGCGTTTAAAAGTGGTTTTATACAAGGAGGGAAGGTTCAAACTGAAAAAATCCGATTATGTGAAGCGCAGAAAGTTCAAACTTACGGCCCAAAAGACATTTCACCCCATGGCCTATTATTTACCTAAGAAAAAAGGGTGGGACAAAATATACTGAGTGCCCTTAGTGTGTGTGTGTGTATATATATATATATATATTATATATAAAATTTTCAGGTTATATATGAGGGATCGCGCGTCTTAAGATACCTAAGCGACACCACAGGCGAAAACGTGTTTTTGATGGATATCACTATTTTCACCCTTCCTCCATCGCGTGGTTTGGGTTATAATGACCTTACGACACGAAGTATGGTTGAAAACCTTAAGAAGCGAACTACTTTTTTCCACCTCCATCGCCAGCCAAAAGTTCACCCAAAGTTCGGCATAAGAAAATAAAAAAATTAAAAATAATATATAAAAAATAAAATATGAAAATCTATTCCAAAAACTCATCAACATCTTCATTAGCGTACTTAGAACTCTAATTTAGCCAAAAATGAACGTTCTAACTCAATTAATAACAGATACTATTGCGAGAATATTGGAGGCGATTTCTGGCGAATTTTAGCGCCTCATATGTAAGGGGTTCCAAAAAACCTTAGCCCCCCCATTTGCAGCTTACATGTTTACTTATATCGAAATAGTTTTTAGTGATTATAAAAATATATAAAATTCTTTATTTATTGCAGGTATTAAAATTACTCTAGCTGATAAAGTGATAATATAATGGCTTCTCAATTAATTGGTGATTCGGAGAGGCAACGTGTGATAGATCGCATACGAGCAATAACATTTCGGGAAGCTCGTGATGCTGGAGCCACCTTTATAACACGTTCATAGGTTGCCAAAAAGTTGCGAAGAAGTGAGGACTTCGTCAAAAAAATTGGAATAAAGCTTTGGATGAATGTGAAATGGATGTGAAATGGATACAATCAAATCTGGGCGCCCAAATTTGCCACTCTCTCAGGAAAAAAAGGACATCATTGAAAGCGGTACGCCTAAGCGGAAAAACAGCTGTGCTAAACTTTCTAGAGAGATCGAAGTGTTGAGAGGAAAGATCGTTAGTGGTGAGATCATTCGACTGTACCGTCATAGGCAAGGTTTAAAGCCTTGGCATGAACTTCCAAAGCCAAGACTTAACATCGATGACAGAATGTGGTTTGCCCATTATCTTGAAGATTGGGCTGTGGATGATTTCATGCATTTGGCTGTCTCCGATGAATTTTTTGTTTACGTAACACGTCGGCCTAACTACCAAAATGATCGTGTGTGGGCCACACCACCAGATGAAATCGATGACAATGAACATTATCGCGAATTATTAAAATGTCCAGACTGTGTTGGTGTGTTTGTTTTGTTCACTGCAAAGAAGCTCATGTGGGTGCTGAAGCCAAATGGTCAGAGTTGGGATGGACAGTATTTTCGTGATATTATTCTATCCCAGCATGTCATTCCTTTTCTAAGAAACCCAAACAATGTTATGGATGTCGATCAGGTCACACTTCTGCACGATAAGGCCCCCTGCTTTAAGGCATTAGCCACTCAACAGTTGTTGCAGAACCATGAGATCGATTTCTTTGGAAATGAAGAATGGCCAGGAAATTCTCCTGACCTGAACTTCTGTGAATACCTTGGATCAGTTATAAAGGACAAGGTTGAATGTCTCTCGTTTCAAGAACCTGCAGCAATCGATTTTCGAAGGATACAATGACGCAACACATTAAAACTGTTTTAGCAAATTTGCGTAACAATCAAGATCTATTCACGTCACTTTTGGCAAGCTACCCAAAGCGAATTCAGGCTGCCTTGGAAGCCAATGGCGGGAACACCAAGTTTAAATTGTTTCTCAATAAATGCAGGATTAAATTATCTCTTGTAAGGTATGTTTAGTTTTACTGTACCTCTAATGGTTTAGGCCATGGGAGGGGTGGCTAAGGTTTATTGGAGCCCCGTCTTGATTAAATTGGATTGCATGTTCTTCCGTTTCAATTTAATTCCGGTTTGTGGAATCGGAATAAAGTTGAATTTATTTCAATCCGATCGGTATTAATGAGTTAGTTTAACTTGGGTTCTTAAATTAGCCTCAAAATGTAATACTTTACCTAACGTAACTGAGGCTGGTGTACCGTAACCCATATTATGTTTTGAGAAATAGACATTAATATTATTTAATTCCAATAACTCATTCGACTCGGTTTAATTCTGGTTTGACATTATTTCAGTCCTAGTTTTAACAGAGCTGAATCCAATCATTTCAACCAGATTTCCTGTTTGGATTATAAGATAAATTATGTATACGACTTTCTATACTGGCTGAATGCGACTCACTGATTCGAGGCATCCTGGGCAAGCATTATAAGCTATACTCATATGAGCGTGAAGACATTCTTTATCCAACTAATTATAGCGTTCAATGAAAACAAACTCGCTTTGGCTGTCGTTTGTAGTTTTATATATAAAAATGTTGAAAACTCGTGATAAATTCTTTTCTCATCTGAAGAAATGGACACCAAAAAAAAAAAATTGTGTCAGGGAGAGCACCGCAGTTAACGCCTCTCAAAAGCCATTAAATAATGAGGACAGATGTTTAATAAGTCGCCAGAATTCTTATATATATATATATATATATATATATATTATATATATATATCATATATAATTGCATTTAAACTAAAAAGACTACACAACAAGTAAATATGTACAAAGAACTTTTATTTGATTGAGATAATGAGTACTACTTTTTTCGTGTGTGTGATACGAGGCCAATGAACTCTAATGATCAAAATTAAATTGGGAAGTTACACAACTTTGCAGGTGCAAAGAATACTTTGATATTTAGGCCGAATATGACAATTCTTTATACGTAGAGAGTTTATAAACTGAAGCAAAATACCTTGAATAAATATTGTAGTCGAAAAATGGCACTCTTTCGTTATTAAAAGAATCGCGTAAAAAAAAAAAAAAATTAATATCAAGGGTAAATCAGGGAATATTTCGTGGTTTTCGGAAACCAGCCACTGGGGGTGCAAGCCAGCACAACTCAGTGCCGGTCCCAAGCCCGGATAAATGGTGAGGGTTGGCGTCAGGAAGGGCATCCGGCCGTGAAAGATTTTGCCAAAACCAAGAATGATGAGCCAAATTCATATAGCCTCGGAAAATGCCAGGGCGTACCCCGTATGCGACGCGCAGGGGCCTCGCCTGACCCCCGCGAGAAATGGACGAGGGCTGCCGAGTCGAGGACGGGCTCGGGCAAAGAAGCTAGTCCGAGTGGTTAGAGTTGGGACGTTGAATGTAGGCTCTATGACTGGGAGAGGAAGGGAGGTGGCGGATTTGATGGAGAGACGGTGTGTGGGAGTATTGTGTGTGCAGGAGACGAGGTGGAGAGGAAATAAAGCAAGGGAGCTGGGAGGGGGATATAAGTTGCTTTATAGTGGAACGAATGAACAGGGTAGAAACGGTGTTGGTATAGTGCTGTCAGAAGTGCTGAAGGATAGCCTGGTGAGTGTGAGTAGAAGGAGCGATAGAGTTATGAGTGTTAAGCTGGGCCTTGACGAGATGACGGTGAACATCGTGAGTGCGTATGCCCCCCAAGCTGGCTGTGAAGGTGTAGAAAAGGAAGTGTTTTGGAATCAGTTGGATCAAGAACTTGGTGCGATACCAGAGGGGGAAAAAGTGATCTTGGGTGGAGACCTGAATTTGGCCATGTGGGAAGAAGTAGAGAGGTGATTGAGAGGGTGCATGGTGGTTGGGGCGTGGGGGAGAGAAATGAAGAAGGGGAAAGGGTGGTGGATTTCGCGATGGCGTTTGATCTAGCGATAGTCAACACCTTCTTCCAGAAAAAAGATAACCAGTTTGTGACCTATAGGAGCGGAGGAAGAGAAAGCCAGATAGACTTTCTAATGTGCAGGAGATCCCATTTGGAAGAAGTTAAGAACTGCAAAGTCATAAACGGGGAAAGCGTGGCGGTGCAACATAGAATCCTGGTGATGGATTGGTCGTTTAAGAGTGGTAGGAAAAGAAGGCAAGAACAGGTGACACCTAGGATAAAGTGGTGGGGACTGAAGAAAGAAGACCAGAAAAGGAAATTTGAGGAGAAGGTTTTGGAAGAAGTAAGGTCGTTGGAGTGTGTACAAGAATGGTGGGAGGAGAACAGCCGGGTGATATTGAGAGTTGGTGAGGAAGTACTGGGCAAAACATCAGGTAGAAGACCCCCTGAAGATAAAGAGACGTGGTGGTGGACATGACTCCAGATTTGAAAAAATTTACTGGAGCACAGCTCTGAATTTACTTTTTTTCCCCTTACACCACTAGATAGGTTAATGATAGTAAACTCTTGAATTGACGACATACCAATTACAAATTGTTTTAGCTAAACATCATAATACAATAATGTACAGTTTATAACTCACCTTAAGTTTATTTATTCATTGCAGCAGCAACAGTGGACGATGTTAGACCTTGCATGTAGGCATTTGTTGTGAATTTACCGCCATGTATGCTTGGCCACTGATCAATGGCTTTCTGTGTGATCATTACAGCAGATCTAGTGCCTGGAGCTGGACCCTCCTTCACAATTCTGCACAGCTTAGTCAAATGAGATGGCTTAATGGATCCTTTGTGTTCAACAATGTAACCAAGAATGGAGAATGTCCCTTCAGCTGGTGCTTCACTCCAGGCAGTTGATCCATCTTTATCAAAATGCTTTAATCTCTCTGTGATTCCTTTCCACAGCTGTTCTATATATTCTGTCAGCCAATTTATCACTGAGTCTTTTGTAAAACTACTTTCAGATCTGGTTCTGGATGGTCTAGCAACTTCAGCAACCTGGTAGTAATCAGAACGTTTCTTGATGTATTTGTAAACTTCATTTAGGATGTAATCCTCAGCTGTTAGTTCCTTTTGCTGCACTGTGGTATCGTGCTTAAATTCAGAAACTACATCATTTGCATTTCCTCCATTAGCTAATTTGGAAATTGTTTCCATCACTCTTAACATAACAGTTTTCCCTCCTTCTTTATAAAATATATTTCTACAAATTCTGCACTAACTGTGGTTTTTTGAGCTACTTGCAACATAATCTTTGTTACATAGGAAATCAATACATAGAACTTGGCACTAATTTCTTTCTCTTGTGGATGATAAAAAAAAAAACAATTTTCCACAAATCTCTCAAATTGATCAAATTCGTAATTAACCATGCGAGTATCAGATTTGAGTTTTGGTCTCTTAAAACCAATGATATTGTCAAGAACCATATTGGTATAGTCAAGGCCTGATCTCAGATTTGAAGAGTGATTCTGAATAAAGTCTAAAAGCTCACTTAGTTTACAAATTTCCTTCAATGCATCAACGTGGGCTCTGTTCACAAGATGCATTAAGTCCCATCGAAATTTGAAATTTTCTCCAAACAACTTTTTCATTTCGTTTTTAAATGGCTCGTTGTCCTTACAAAAAGCCCCATCTCCAACCATTCCAGATACCTTGGATTTAATTGCTTCTTCAGATAGTTTCAAGTGATTAGGAGACTTCAACACATCAAAAATTTCATTGGCCAAATAAACTCCTGATTTGCTGCGTACTAAATTTATCCCAGCAAGTTTTACAGTCTTATCTTCTTCACTCATAACTAATACAACTAGCATGCTTAATCCCAAAATTGTTCCAATGTCAGCTGTTATTGTTACTGAAGTTTGTTCTAAGAACCACTTTACAGTTTGTTCTTTAAGTTGAATTATCTAATAGCTCACAAATTGTCTCGCACGCATGTGTGCTATGATTCAAATTTCCAACCTCACAACCTGACCTATGTAATACAGCTAGAAGTACTGGATATAGAGCCCATGCAGTTTTGTTTTCATTATGTAGTATAAGATGTTGCCACATAAGTCTTCTATGCGTTTAGTAGTGTTCCGAGAAGATGTTTTCATCACTTCATAAACAGCAGCTCTTTGATGATGCTGAAGTTTAATTAAATGTCTCTTCAGGTGGGTTTTCAGATTTCTAAACCATCTCTCTTGATTTTCTCCTTGTTTGCATACATAGGTTAAATCTTTAACATTGAAGTAACCTTTTATGTTAGAATGTTTGTCTGAAGCACATGCTTTGGGGTCTGTGCAAGCTATGCAATATAATGTAAACATTTGTTTAACTAATTTGTTAGAATTTTATAACGAAATAGTGCGCGAATACGATAGGCATAGAGCAGCTGACGTTATTTATTTAGATTTTAAAAAGGCGTTCGATACAGTTCCGCATAGGAGACTAATTGCGAAGGTTAAAGCGCACGTATACGCGGTCAGGTAGCTAACTGGTTAGAAGAATGGCTTCGTGCTAGGAGACAGAGGGTCGTAGTTAATGGTAGTGAATCAGGGTGGTTAGATGTAGGTAGCGGTGTCCCACAGGGTTCAGTGTTAGGCCCATTGCTATTCGTAATTTACATTAACGACATAGATGTAGGATTGACTAGTAACGTTTCAAAATTCGCGGACGATACTAAAATAGGCGGTAAGGTTGTTAACGAGGACGATAGAAATAGGATTCAAGACGATGTAAATAGGATTATGGAGTGGACAGATAAGTGGCAGATGCAATTTAACGTAGACAAATGTAAAGTTTTGCATATAGGTTCTCGCAACAATAATTACGCGTACACGATGGATGATAGGGAGTTAGCGAGCGTTGACGAGGAAGTAGATTTAGGCGTACGCGTATCTAAGGATTTAAAGGTTAGGAACCAGTGCCTGGAGTCTTGCGCAAAAGCGAATAGGATGTTAGGCTTCATAGCGCGTAATTTCGAATTTAAATCGAAGGATATTATATTGCCCCTTTACAAGTCCCTAGTCAGGCCTCATTTAGAATATGCCGTTGTTTTGGTGCCCGTACTTGCGTGAGGATATTGATAGGTTAGAAAGGGTTCAGCGTCGTGCCACGAAACTTATTCCGTCATTGCGCAACAAGCCTTATGAAGATAGGATTAAAGTGTTAGACTTGTATTCACTCGAAACTAGGAGATTAAGGGGGGAGCTTATTGAAGTTTTCAAAATCGTTAATAACATCGATAACGTAAATTTTGACAAATTGTTCACTTTCGATAATAGTAATACTCGCAATAACGGATTCAAGTTGCGTGGCAGACGTTTCATTACTAATATCGCTAAAAACTTCTTTACGTTTAAAGTAATTGATAAATGGAATAATCTTCCCGCGTCAGTCGTTCATTCTACCAGCGTTAATGTGTTTAAGAACCGTCTTGACAGACATTTTAAAAATATTAACGTTGTTTAAAATTAAAAAGAAAGTTAACAACAGGAGCTCTGGTGGTGGTGCTCGAGGATGAGTCTGTTGACGATGAATGCCAGCTTGTGACATGCCAGCGTGATGCCATGCCAGCAATTAATTATTAAAAATAAAAAAAAAATAAAAAAATTAGACTAACACGAACGTAGATGTAGCTCGTAGCGTAAACTAACCCATTTTTGCTTAACTGTACCTACTTTCCCCCCCCCCTCCTTTCTTGCATGTCTGTAACTCTCTTTACTTGCATGTTTGTAGTTTGCATGGTATGACAGTGAGTTAAGACTGTGTTTGCATGGTTTGTAAGCGTTCTTATTTTACTTCTTTTCATCTTTCACCCCTCTCCTATTTTCTCCGACTATTTTTCTGACTTGTCGGCAGTGGCCGGCGGATGATGATGGTGAGACTTTTTCCTCTTTTTCTGAATGAATGTTAACCCACGAATGATAGGTGTTGCTCCTTATTTAACCCCTTCTTCTCTTCTCTTAACCCCCTATTCTTTCCTTTCTCTCGGGCTAGCCTTAGAGTGGATCTTAGGGTCTTTGTTAGCCTTAGCTTCTGTAGATCTGTAGATCATCTTCATCCTCAACAGCTATATCTACATCAGGCATATTAGTGTCACTATTTGCAATGTTTTCCATTATATCACTTGGTACTGAAAATGAATCATCAGCATGCCCTAGATCCTTCTTTTCCACCAATTTGAATGTAGATTTGATCAAATCATTGTTCAGGATTTCTTGTATTGATTTACACTTGCTTAAATGGGCTATGGAAATGTCAAATTTGTAGCTTTTTGCTTTATTAGATTTGGATGCAACACTTGAACTTGAAGGCATATTTTGACTCTTCTCTTTATTAACCACAACAGCTTGGTGAGTTTCTTTTGTTAGGCGCAAAATTGCATTCAATGTCTTCTGGATTTGGGAATTTTCAAATTCCTCTAAAGCAGTTTTGTTAGTCTGATGCGCAGATTCCTCACTTACCTTTTGTTTCTTA
This sequence comes from Bathynomus jamesi, assembly GCA_023014485.1. NCBI lineage: Eukaryota > Metazoa > Arthropoda > Malacostraca > Isopoda > Cirolanidae > Bathynomus > Bathynomus jamesi. The sequence continues at coordinate 125,490 of JAJOZX010007547.1, forward strand.
GGTGGAGGAGAAGCACTTTCTTCAGTCTGTGAAACATCTAGTGAAAAAGTTTCATTTTCTAGATTAGCAGTTGATGAAGTTGGTTCATTTTTCTGAGGTCTAGCACTAGCACATTTTGTGAACAAACTAAATGACTGCTTTGCCGTATCTCTTTGCTGCACTTCATCCTGGTATTTCTTTACTGCAATATCTAAGCTGTGGGCCCAAACTCTGGGACCTCTTGTATTGTAACAAATATTTTTTTTGGAATTAAAATGTTCCTCCCAGTTTTGCTTCTTTGAATATTTGTTCTTGCATTGACCACAAAAGTAACCCCTTTTAACACCCTCACTTTTCTCTCCAACTTCATCAATATTAGGATCCATTATTGATTATTGACTACCTGAAAAAATACAAAATAAGTAAAAGTTAGTAAATATAGTATGGTAAAAGTGAGTAAAAGTAAGTAAATATAGTACAATGAAAGTAAGTAAAAGTAAGTGCTTTAAACTTAGTAAAAGTAAGGAAGAGTAAGTAAAAGTAGGTAAGTAAAAGTAAGTTTAAACTTAACTAAACTTTTCAATTCTACGAGTCATGGTGGATTACTTAAAACCGCACAAGTAATTATCTGGCCAATTTATCAAACCTGGCCGAGATCAATGGAACATAGTCCAATCCTGATAATTTTATATTAAAAAAATATACGTTTTAATAAAATTTTAATTATCAAAACATTGAAGCTTAACAAAAAATAAAAATAATTGTTAAATATGGAATTACCAACTAAACTTAAAATAACTAAATTTGTAATTTAAAAAAATTGGTTTGTACAAGAACGTATACGCAAAAAAATTGCATAACGTCTAGCGGATGAACAAAACCCAAACCCAAATTTACTTTTTCTCATGGTCAAATTTACTGGAGCAATGCTCCCAAGATCCCAGGAATCTGGAGTCATGGTGGTGGAATGAAGAGGTTCAGGAGGTGATTAAAAGGAAGAAAGATGCTAAAAAGAAGTGGGACACATCTGGTAGACAAGAGGATAGAGAAAGCTATAGGCAGGCGAAAAAGGAGGCGAAGAAGGGAGTGGCAAGAGCCAAGGCGCAGGCGATGGATGAAGTATATAAAGAGTTGGAGACACCGGCGGGAGAGAGAAAGATCCTTAGAATAGCGAAGGCTAGGGATAAGGCGAGTAAAGATTTTACTCAAATTAAACAGGTAAAGGATGGGCAGGGAGTGGTCTTAAAGGATCAGGATAAAATCATGGATAGATGGAAGAGTTATTTTGAACATCTGTTAAATGAGGAAAACCCAAGGGTTATTTTTGAAGATGGTGTCCCAAATCAAGGGTTAACTTCAGGAGTGAGTAGGGAGGAGGTGAAGGTGGCGTTGAAAGGAATGAAGAAGGGGAAGGCATTGGGACCGGATGGGATACCAGTGGAGGCGTGGAATTGTTTGGGAGATGAGGGCATAGATCTATTGTGGGATCTGATGCAGAAGATATATGAACAAGAGGAAATGCCGGAGGAGTGGGGGATAGTACACTCGTACCTATCTACAAAGAGAAGGGGGACATCCAGGATTGTGGAAATTATAGGGGAATAAAGCTTATGTCACACACGATGAAGGTTTGGGAAAGGATTATAGAGGAAAGGTTAAGAGAAGAGACAACCGTGGGGGAAGAGCAGTTGGGTTTTATGCCAGGTAGGGGAACAACTGATGCGATTTTTGCACTGAGGCAGTTGATGGAGAAACACCGGGAGCGACAAAAGGGACTGCACATGGTTTTCATCGACCTAGAGAAAGCATATGATAGAGTGCCACGCCAGGAGGTTTGGAGGTGTATGAGAGAGAAAGGTGTGCCGGAGAAGTACGTTAGGTTGGTGCAAAGTATGTATGAAGGAGCAAGGACCCAGGTTAGGAGTAGTGTAGGTGTAACGGAATGGTTCCCCGTGAGGGTTGGTCTACATCAGGGATCTTCTTTGAGCCCGTACCTTTTTGTTTTGATTATGGATGTGTTGGCCCAGGGGATAAAAGATCAATCCCCTTGGTGTATGCTCTTTGCAGACGATATTGTTCTGTGCAGCAACAGGAGAGAAGTAGTAGAAAGAAAATTGGAGGAATGGAGGGCTTTTGAAGACAGAGGGTTGAAAATCAGCAGAAAGAAAACGGAGTACCTGAGGTTCTACGAAAATCAAGACTCAGAAATTAGTTTAGAGGGAGCGAGGTTAAAGAGAGTAAGTAAGTTTACGTACTTGGGATCGACAGTGGCTGAGGACGGTGAGCTGGACACAGAAATAACACACAGAGTGCAATCTGGTTGGAAAAATTGGAAGAAAGTTTCAGGGGTGTTGTGTGACCGAAGAATAGGTGCAAGGGTTAAGGGAAGAGTGTATAAGACTGTGGTAAGACTGTGGTAAGACCGGCTATGATGTATGGGGCTGAGTCTTGGGCTATAAAGAAAGATCATGAGAAAAGACTAGATGTAACGGAGACGAGAATGCTGAGATGGATGTGCGGAGTGACAAGGTTGGATAGAGTAAGGAATGAAAGGATAAGGGGCACAACAAAGGTTGGAGAAATCTCGAGGAAGATACAAGAAAGTAGACTGAAATGGTATGGACATGTGATGAGAGGGGACGAAGATTATGTGGGTAAGAGAACGATGAATATGGAGTGTATGGCAGGAGAGAGAGAGGCAGACCGAAGCGAAGGTGGATGGAGAAGGTGAGGGACGATTTGAGGGAGAAGGGTTTGTCGGAGGAAGAAGCCCAGGACCGGGCTGTGTGGAGGAGGCTGGTCAGAAACGCCGACCCCGCATAGAGGCGGGAACGGGCGAAGAGAAAGAAGATTTCGTGGTTTTCGGAAAATATATGAATTTTTATACAATTAAGCAATGGCATAATTGCACGTATTACTTGTACGTACAATTCATTTTAAACACACACACAATTTTATTTATGCAACAATGGTAAGCCATTCTAAACTAACCAATAACCTGCTTCTGATAAATTTTTTAGCAAAAATTATTACGTGTGAATCTTTTAACCATAAACAATCAACTTAAGACTGTTTTACACTGTCAATATACTGAAATTATAATTAGCATTCGAACAGAAGAGAACTTTCTTTTTGTAATACAAAAACTGCGTAGGATCAACCGGATGTCCTAAAAAATAAAATAAATAAATAGTTTATAAACTGTTTTAAGCCATTAACTAAAGGAAACAATACGTATGTCTCGCATAAACCACTTGAGCGAACCTATCAATATTAACAGCAACGATAAATTTCCTCTATTCAGAAATTAAATTTCGCCTCCCACCATAACTCAGAAATCTATCCATTTACGATTCTTTTATTCAACGCCGAACAAAGAGAGATAATTTAGTATTCTTTTATTCAAATTATCCTATGAAAATGGTAAAGAATAATTTGCGAGTGTACGTAACAACTTCACAAAAGCTTAAATTACACACATATGGCAGCTTCCAAGGTCAGAATTCTGGCGAGTTTATATACAAATCTAAGATATTAATCAATAATCCTATCTGTGTTTATAATTGATTAAGGAAACACTTTTGATCATCATTTAAAATAAACGGCGAATCAGCCTCCTCTTCTCCCATCAACAAATTATCTTATTCTCGTGAGCCGCTTTAGAGTTGAAGTGAAGATTACTTCTCATTTGGTGCCATTCTCAATCGTGGTCCAAAAATGGAAATGCTTCGTATGATATTCCGAATTTGGGACGTTTTCTGATTTAGGAATGAGTAAAATGAGAGTTGGGACGCAGTTACTTTTTTTTTTTTTTTTTTTTTTTTTTTTCATGAACACATTTAAAGCGAGAAATCCTACAATGGAAATGGGGATAAATCTACTGAAGAATTACCCCCTTTCAGATTTCCACTATGAAAAATCTTGGACGAAGACTGAAATGGAATGATCGAGATTTGAAAAGAGGCCAAATGAGAACGACCGCGATTGAAAAGAGACGAGTGAATGTAATACGATAGCTTATGGTTGTCGTCAAACTCAAACTATAAGCCAAATACGAGGAAAAGTTTACCCCAAAAAATACCATCGTGTACCACAGCAATACCATGAAATGTGTTTAGCCAACTGCTTTTTCAACCAAAATTCGATCGATCGGCTTAACTGCCTCGATGGGCATTTAGTTAAGCTTCCGTGTACGTAGAAGAAATTAAAAATAAATTGGTTTATATTTACGCTCAGTACATACGTCAACAAATTATAAAAAATATGAAAAAAAATTGTTTTCTCAGACATGTTTACGCATGATTTAAATTAATTAAAACAGAGCAGGGATTGAAAGCAGGGGTTTTCAACCTCTGGTTTAATTTTTCAGGCGTACACAGGGAGCTGACAAACTGCGTTTTTTCCTTTTCTTTTGTAAATTCATTTTTCGAAACATTTCAACAATGCAAGGTAATAATAATATATTATATATATATAATATATATATATATATATATATATATATACACATATATATACACACACGATATATATTGTATGGGGGTACACAAACTGGACTTCTGAAAAGGGTATAGAGTGGAGGCAAGGTTGAAAACCCATTCTGCACTACAATGACTATGTAAGGCTTAAATACTTCATACTTGGGCATACTATATTTACTTCGGCCGCAGCAAAAGGGTAAACTATACTCCATACAAATATGGAGTATAATGTTCTACACTATATATATATATATATATTATACTGTATATAAAACACTGTTTTGTCCTTTTCACGCTTATCTTATGATCTCTGAGACAATAAGTTCTTCAGCAATACATATATCGAATGTCAAACTCGAATTACCGATGCATCGACGTCTCCGAATTAGGTACATTTCGTTACCGAGTTTGAAATAAAATGAAGGGAATCGAAGGAAATCTGCAATATGGCATGAAGGAAAAGATTTTAAGATCTTATAAACGAGTTTGGAACAAAGCAAATTAAAAAAGTGAAAAGAATAAATAGGTTCATAAAGTTCCACTAGCTGAGAAAATTCATACAGAAATTAAATAAAAACTTCACGAAGAATAGCAGCTCGATGGTTCTCGTTCAAAAGTTCATCTGTATTGATTGATTTACGCGTTACAATACGGTTAAATACATGAACTATAATACTTATTTGGGGTTATTTAACCATCCTCCGTAACGACTAAGGTCACGTGACGGAGGGGACCTACAGCTTTACGCGAGATCCGAACAAAAGATCGCTACATTATTTGCACGCACCATGAAACTGGTGGAGGGCACACCCAACGTCAATTAGTTGACTTCGCTGATCTAACGGAAGGTGGTGTTGCGACATCATGATGACGTAGCCTATAATAATGGTTCTTAACCTTTTTAGGCTGCGACCCAAATTTTGGTCATGAGGCTAGCTCGGCGACCCATGTCTTCAAACAGTTAATTCGTAATAGATAATAGAATAAATAATTAATAGTAAAATGATTAGAAATAACAAATAAATGATATATGACAATTTAATGACCCAATCAAAATGGCTTAGCGTCGCGACCCAAGAGTTAAGAACCACTGCCATAAAGATAATATGTATAAGGTCTGTAGTGGTATATTTAATCAAAGTTTTAAATCGTTTGTTTTTAAAAACATACAACAACAACAACAACAACAACAACAACAACAACAACAACAACAACAACAACAACAACAACAATAATTTCTCATGGAAGTTGGAAGAAAGTTTTATGGAAAAGTTATTCCTGTTTTGAGTAAAAAACAGGTTAGTTTTTTTTCTGAATATTCAACTTCGCATGTTCTTGGTCAAAAGCTGTTGTTTATACACTGTACTTAGAAAAAGGGGCGTTGTTTTATAAATGTTACAAATATAACATGGGGAAAACTATAATATTTTTAAAGAGCGTCACTCTTGTTCTGTCCAAAAATGAGTAGTTTTGAAAAACAGCGTCATATTATAGAGAAGTAAATATGACACAGACCAAAAATAAAATCTTCGGCTGGAATAATAACAATATTTTAAAATAAAAGCACCTAATTTCCATAAAACAAACAACATTTGTTTCCATTGATTGGACACAACCACACTTCAGTTAAAAAACAGCGCGCACTTTTTTTTCTTTTTTATGCGCGTGTATACATAAATTTTCCATCCACACCTAAAACGAATTAAATAACATATTCACACCAAAATGACATCAACGGAAAGGCATCTGAAAGGATGACGCATACATAAGCATATGGAATCAACAACACTCTGCTTAAAATTTAATTGCGACTTATATATATTATATATTGCAAAGCTTTAAGAACAAATCAATATGAACAATTAAATTAAATTAACTCTCTCAAAAAAGTATATGTATTACAGGGGTTTATTGTAACGGTCGTCCGAAACGATTAAGTATTCTAAATTAACCCCTTTATTTTAATGGTCATCCGAGACGACTAAGTATTCGAAATTAACCATTTCTAAATTAACCGCTGGCGTTAAAATTTAACAACCCGTTCATTTTAACCCCAGGGGTTAATTTATAAAAATATATTAATTTAGAATACTTAGTCGTCTCGGACGACTGGACGACCGTTAAAAAAACCCCCTGATATATAACCTGGTATCTGTCCCAAGACAATCCCAGATGAGTCAGGTGTATCTTTCTAAGTAAGATGGAGAGCTCGAGGAAGTAACTCTTGCATCGTTAGGTCAGGTCTAGACTCTAGAGGTTGAGCCACCAGCCTGACCTTCGCGTGAGGAACTTCTATCAGGTTACCAGGTAAATATACTGTGTATATACTTATAACCTTGGTTAACCTTGATTTTGCTTCCGCCTGAATTGTTCATTCTGATGAACGCCAAGCTCGTCACTCCAACTTTATATATATATATATTATATATATATACAGGGTGGGCCGTAAGTTTCCATACATAGGAAAAATAAACATTTTTTTTATGGACAACCATTTTTATTTATATAATATGCTCTACATGGTTGCCATTGTTTTGAAAACACATTTCAATACGTGTTCCCCACTGTTGATGAACACGCATTAGCACAGTTGACGTTATGCTTGTAATGGCGTTGGTGATACGTTCCTTTAGATGATTTATGTCTCGTATCTTTTCCTGATACACCATGGCCTTCAAGTGCCCCCAAAGATAGAAATCAAGGGGGGTGAGATCTGGGGATCTGGGAGGCCACTCCACAGGACCACGCCGACCAATCCAAGCATCCGGAAACTGCTGATCCAAATACCGACGCACGTGAAGACCATAATGAGGTGGAGCTCCATCTTGCTGGAAGTAAACTGGGAAGTTACCTTCCTCGTTTAGCATGGATGGGAAAATCTCTTCTTGCAACATGTTAAGATACCTTTCGGCATTAAGATTTCCACTGACAAAAATTGGTCCAATAATTCTGTCACCCCATATCCCGGCCCACACATCACTTTACCGGCACCTTGCATCGTCGGGACTCAGCCAGTTAGGGTTAGCATTACTCCAATAACGTATGTTTTTGCCGATTAACCTCTCCATTGACGTAAAAATTTGCTTCATCAGTAAACAAGATCTTACGTCAAACGCATATTCTTAGGGTATCTGAAACATAAAACAAACGTTTAATTTTTCCTATGTATGGAAACTTACGGCCCACCCGTTATATATATATATATATATATATATATATATATATATATATATATATACTCGTAGTGGCCAGTTGACTGTAGGCCCTACAATAATGTAATTACATTAATTAAATAAATGTCCGCTTGAGGTTTGAGGTCACCAGATATTTCGATCAACAAAATAATTGTCATTAAATAAAGGAGATGAGTGGAGTGAGTTTTCTTCCTTTAATAAGCATAACAATAAACGTTACAATTAATGTTGTGCAGTGAAGAACGTTACAAATGAGCGAATGCAAATTCACAGAATAAATGAGTTTGAATTATAATTGCACAGCAGCTTATTAAATGAATTACAAGAATGCGCGCGAAATTATTTTTTTTGTTTACAGTTACAAAATGAAAAACAAATATGCCCAAACGAAGGGGCTGTTACAATGGTTGCTACATGGCGACGGCCAACACGTGACTGAAGGTCGAAGCATGCGAGAGCTTTCTCAAAGCGAGATTGAACGTGTGACAATGTCCTCGTCTGGTCAAAAACAATGAAGGCCTTGTTTGAGGCAGTGAAACAATTGAGGGAATTTTTATGTCGGCATGAAAACGAGTGAACGCTTGTAGAGAGTCGTTACAGAAATGCTGAAGGAGTCGTCGCTGAAGGAGGAGTCGCTGAAGAAATGCCAGAAGCGTGTCCACACTAAGGGCTTTTCAGGAATTCCTCACTGAAAATTTCGTAACTCCTCTCTAATGAATTAGGGAAGTGACAGAGAAGTAGAGAAAACAGTTTTTTGTCTCTGAAAAAGTATATGATGGTTAATTTATAACTTCTTGCTAAAGTAATGTGATAAGTCTTTATCTTCTGAGCTACCATAAGCCTTGGAACCAGGTTACAATTTATTAATATTGTTGAACTTTAAAGTATGGATCCATGGTTATATTTAACCACCCTTTTCTGCATAGTGTTCAGTATACTGAACATTTAAAATGGCCAAGTGCCCCTTCAAATAATATTTTTCTTGTACTGAAGTTATCTAATAAAATTTTGATTACTTGAATTAACTTCCTGATAACCTCATTTACCGCCAAAATTAAAGCACGTACTAGCAATGGCAATATAACGAGGGTATACTGTAATTCTTCACTGAACTTTCAGTCTGAGGAAAATTTAATAAATAAATAAATAAATAAATAATGACGCATCACCACATTATTGTGCATTGGACAAGAAATCTTTGGCACTGACTATTATTTATTTATTTATATATATATATATATATATATATTAGTCAGTGCCATGATTTCTTGTCCAGTGCAAAATAGTGTGTTGATGCATCATATACACACATATCCGAACTCGATATGATGATTCATATCCCATCATAATCAGATGTTATTGCAGAATTCTACAAATGACTAAAACGGAAGAGGAAACAAACTATGAGAATGACTGCAATTGAGAATGGACAAAAGTGAACGTAATACGATAGCTTCAGTTATAGTTGTCGTCAAATTCAAAATACTGGATAAAGTTTACCCCGAGAAATACCATCGTGTACCACAGCAATACCATCAAATGTTTAAACATCTACCTAAACAAAAAAGTAACCAACCAATGTTGTGACCAGAAAAACCGGGAATCTAAATGTCTGTATGAGAGAAAAGAGAAAATAATTAATAATGTTCGAATAATTACAAGAATGCGAAATGAATTAACTCAAAAGTAATAAATGTAGATGTTTTGTATGGTGTAACAGCTGTATGAATTATTGCCGACACAATATGAATTACAGCATAAACTTTGTCGCTGTTCTTGCTGTCTATATAATTTCGGTTCCAGCATGCAACGATGTATTATGATAAAGGAGAGAAAAAGCAAGGTTGCACACGCACACGACAAACAAACAGTCTTTACCTGGTGTCTACTACCTGCCCTAAAGATAGCTGTGGGCCACTCTGAAATGGGTGATCCTACGGGCGGCGATGAAGGTGCGAATGACCCGTGGTCCCTCATAATGGCCAACAGTTCCTTTGGCACCGGGGTCAGTGCCATCGAGATCTTGCGCCTCCTGCTGCCAGCCCCAAAACCAATTTCAGGTATCACATTCGTCATGCGTATGGGAATGGGTTTAGAAGAGGGCGGATGCTGCGAAGATAGGATTACTCCCTTCGAGGGAGGTTTTCCCCATTTAGTGAAAGGGAGGCCCGAGAAAGGCGAGGAGGGCAGGAGTGTCACGGTGCTCATGTTGAGAGACAAAAAGCCAAATCCCTCGGGACTTGAAAGAGTTAGTTTTGACCGAGGTGTCGTTACCTTTGGTAAGGACTTGTGACGAAGGGTTACGTCGTCCTCGTCACTCTGGTCCTCATCCGAGCATTTCTCGTCTTCCCCTTCAGGAATTACGGTGGGGGAAGAGACAGCAGAACGCATAGTGGTTATTTAATATGAAAAGGCGCTCCAAACACTGCACGCAATCACGCATGCAATTCGTAAATCAAAGTCTGCTTGTGGAGAGCCCGATGAGGAAGCATCGCAACACGTAAGCACTTCCAATCACGCATCTTCCATGACAAACCACGCCCAGGAATCATCTGAGGTCGAGTATACAACTCTCAAAAGCTTTCCATTCGGAAGAACTCGAAAGGAAATACGATACCTTCTTTATACGCTATAAGAATACAATAATGCTATAACAATGCTGTTATCACGCACGGCAACTGAGTCAAGAGCTTCGAGTCGAGTGTCGGAGAGAAAATTTTTTCCTTCTCAAATGATTATTTTGAGCAATGTATTATATTTCTAGGCATCATAAATCAAAATACGTAATAAGAACCAACTTATTTTGCGAGATAACTTCAAAACAAGTTTATAAAAAGATTCAATCTGAAATTCAATCAACTTTAAACACAATTAACAGAATTAAACAACAGTTAACTTAATCAAACAAATTAACTTCACTGTCAGTAAGTATAATTATTCAACAAGGTTCAACGATACATAGTAGTTGGAACTAATCAAGAGGACACCTTGGTAATAAACTTTAGAAATGTAGTAAAAAACATTTCCACATGAAGAATTAAAAGGGAGAAACTGCGTATCGTTTATTATAGGTAATCATCGCGATTTAACGATAGTTACGCGAAACACTGGCAGTGGCACCACGTCTCTTATCTCACATTTGACTGGCACTGAGCGAGGGCCAACGCTACCTCAAGCACCGCCGTGAATACTACGAGTACTTACTCAACATTAACAAACTGCATTATAAAAATGAAACTAATTGGGAGGGAGGGACTAAAAATGATGGGCGGAGCTAAGCAAAAGGGGAGAACTATTTTTAAAGACTTTCGTATTATATATTGTGTGTATAGGCAAAAAAAAATAACATCTTGATAACAATATTGTAACACCTTATTAATAACTATTTATAACTCGCTAGTGCTATTCTATCCAATTAATTAATTAATGATAAATGGAACACAATATACAGGTATATAAAGTTATTTTCAAACGAGAACCCACTAAGGTTCTGATCGGGAAAACCGGGAAATCTAAATAGATGTATAGGAGAAAATAATGGTGAAAGTTCAACAACCACCACCACCACCACAACAGCGTACCATCGGTTGTTTCATATGATACATTTCAGAATCATATAACGTATGAAACTTAATTCTAGATCTTTTTCAGATACTTTAAAAGCAATAATATGTACAAAGCGAATTAGTTATATATATATATATATATATATATATATATATATATATATATATATAAAGCTTGATCTTCGTCAGAGTGAACAATTCGGGCGGAAGCAAAGCCAAAGTTAACGAAGGTTATAAAAGCTGACCAAATATAACAGGAATAACTTGTGTATAAAATATTTAATTACGAAATACAAAACAAAAACAAATTTAAAACCTGAACACTCTTACAAAGAGGTAACCTTTCACAATATATGATGCGATTCAGGCACTCTTAAAAATGGCACTTGAAACCAACTCAAGTTCGAGCCATCTTGAATTTCAGAAATTATACGAGATACTACTTCTAATAAAATTTAATAGTATACCTTTAATGTGAAACTTCTGTTTAATCTCTCACACACACACACACACACACACACACACACACACACACAGTGTGCGCATCTCCTTATCTAAATCTTCATCTGAAAAACAAAAACAATAAACAAGCCTAATTTAACTTACTCTTAGTATCATCGAACGGAGAAGGGCGTGATAAGTGTTTTAAGGGCAATTCAGGGGGTCAAAGGGTGTTTTCTGTTAAGTCATTAAATAGTGAGGTACTCGCTAATATAGTCCAACCTAACCAAACCTAATCGGGACCAACAATCATTTCCGCCAACATGCGACAACATTCGTTACAAGAAGAG
>JAJOZX010007547.1:142500-180000 GCA_023014485.1 Bathynomus jamesi
CCTGTATATATATGTATATGTGTGTATATATATATATATATATATATATATATATATATATATATATATATATATATATATATATATATATATATATATGTTAAACACAGACGCGTGCATGGAAGAAGGAATTCTTCTGGAAAATTACATCCACTATATGTTATAATGTTTCAGACCAACAAAGACCCTAGGATCCACTCATGGCTGGTCTACCTAACTGTGTTCGTAATTGTGCATTGTGTAAGTCCTCCGTGGTGGCGGAGGGGACGTACAATTTTACGTGGGTTCCGAACCACAAGAACAAGACATTTATGTAAAAACTGCCTGTACATTGGCAACGACCAATTTTTACCAAACTAAATAATTATTAATTTAAAACTAATTAATTATCGATTTAAAACTAAAGACAGAATCTCTGGATCCAGAGGATCAAGTCATAATAGACTACTCTCCACAAATATGTTACACTCTATATCTATTTATAACCGACATGCAAATATATCAGATCCAAAGAATCCAGTCAATATCATTACGGTATCCATCAATACCAGTACCTTGCCAACCAAATATAAGTCACGGTCCATATCGATTGCGGACCAAGTCAAAATTTACAACCATATACATTAGAATACATATACTTAGGAGGAAAAGTGTAGGTGTGGCTGTAAAGACTGTACAGTAATGTAGAAATGTGTGTGCACCCATTTTGGGTCTCCCATTTCAAGGCGTTTGTGGGGCAAGTGAGATCATGAGTTTTTCAATATCTCACAGTACTATGGGGGCACCGCTCGGCAGAGGAATCTCTCTAAATGTGGTGTGTAAGGACAGAGTATCCCCTAACCCAAGATGCTGCCTCCTATATCCCACAACACTTGTGTTGAGCTGTGGGATCTATCACCACAAAGCCTTAATTTTACTACCTTAAACTATACCCAATCTAGCAACATATACGTCTAATCGATTTTTAAACATGTTTATAGACGTGCTACTAATTACTTCTACCGGCAAACTATTCCAGCTATTTACTATCTATGCGTAGAAAAGTTTTTGGCAACTGCTGTCTCGAACCTTCTACTTGTCAACTTCCACCCGTTATTTCTAGTCCTATTATATTGAGATATTTCGAAAAAGCTCTCTCTATCTACGTTATCGAACCCATTCATAATTTTGAAAACCTGGATTAGATCACCCCTTAGCCTCCTGGTCTCGAGTGTAGTCAATTTTAACTCCTTAAGCCTATCCTTGTACGACTTTAACCTAAGCGACGGTATTATCTTAGTTGCTCGGCTTTGAACTCTTTCGATTTTGTTTATATCTTTGCGCATATGCAGATTCCAAATTGGACCGCGTACTCCAAATGGGGTCTAACTAATGATTTATAAAGAGGAACTATAATATCGCGCGATTTGTACTCAAAATTTCGAGCTATAAAACCTAACACTTTGTTCGCCTTATTGACCGTGCTGTACTTTGTTTCGCTACTTTTAAATCACCAGTGACTATAACTCCTAAATCGTTTTCCAGCTCTACGCTTGTTAAATCTTTCCCTGACATACTATACGCAAAATTACCGTTACGCGAACCTATATGCAAAATTTTGCACTTATCAACGTTAAATCTCATTTGCCATGTGACTGACCAATCAACGATTTTATTCAGATCTTCCTGGATTTTACCTCTATCTTCGTCGTTAATCGCCCTACCACCCAGCTTCGTGTCATCCGCAAACTTTGAAGCTGTACTGAGTAGGCCGACATCTAAATCGTTAATATATATAAGAAAAAGCAAGGGGCCCAATAGAGAACCCTGAGGAACGCCACTCGCTACATTAGCCCAACACGACTCCGCTCCATCAACAACCACCCTCCGTTTCCTACCTCGCAACCACTCTTCTAGCCAATTTATTACTACACCCCTGATTCCATGAGCCTTAGTTTTTTCAATGAGTAATGATAAATGACAAATACTATTGTTTTTTCTTTTTCATGATGGAAAGCCCAATGTGGGCACCGGGTTACTCGCTGTAAACCCTAGATCCTGCCCCAAAGCTGGCTCCTATGTGCTTTGCAGATAGATGGTGAAGGAAGCTATATTTTGGGGCCTCTTTGCGAGGAACCCGGTGCCCACGTTGGGCTTTCCATCATGAAAAAGAAAAGACTATAGTATTTGTCATTTATCATTACTTTTTCAACTATAGTGGATGTAATTTCCCAGAAGAGTTCCTTGTTCCATGCACGGTCTGTGTTTAACACAAGTTTCTCAGGGGACCATTCTGAGTTTCTATATATATATATATATATATATATATATATATATATATATATATATATATATATATATATATATAAGAGAGAGTTACAAGGAGCTACAAAGACAAGGAGTACCTCAAAAGGCCTTGTGGCCCATACCAAAGAGGTACCAATGGCAACGAGTGCCACGGAAAAATTCATACACCCTCAAATACTGTGCAAAATTCGGTTTAACCTTTTCTTGAACGGATCCACAGAGGAACTGTTCACAACTTCTGAAGGTAGCCTGTTCCACGTGTCACAAATTTTATAGGTAAAGTAATTCACACACACACACACACACACACACACACACACACACACACACACACACACACACACAAATGCTAAACCGTTTCAAAACCAACTTCCAACCATTGTTTCGAGTTGAGTTATCATTTAAACTAAACATGCTTCTAAAATCGACATTGTTCAACCCGCCTAAGAACTTGAAAATCTCGATGAGTTGACCGCCTCCGAGTTTCCAGCGAAAACAAATTCAGGGTGCGTAAGCGAAGATTGTAGCCCATATGCCTAACGGAAGGGATTAACTTTGTGGCCCTCGCCTGCACTCGCTCCAGCCTCTCAATATCTTTCCTGAGGGTGGGCGACCAGAACTGCACAGCATACTCCAGGTGCGGCCGAACCAGAGAATTGTACAGAGAGCACAATCTCCTTGTTCTGAAATCGAAATTGCCTCCTGACATAACCCAACAACTTCTGGGCTTTCTTTTCCACCTCTACGCGCGGTTTGGTAAACTTAAGGTCGCTGCTAATTACCACACCCAAGTCCTTTTCCAAATCAGTCGCCTCGATATTACTCCCCAACATCGAGTAGTCCGACTTGGGATTGGCGTAGCCAATGTGCATCACCTTGCATTTACCCAAGTTAAACGGCATTTGCCATTTTTTGGACCACTCTCCTATCCTACCTAGATCCGCACGCAGTGGCTCGATCGCCTCGGGCGTCCCAACATTGGCCCCAAGCTTGATGTCACCAGCGAATTTGGCGATCCTACTGACAATGCCAACGTCGATATCACTTATGTAAATGATAAACAGTGGCCCCAAAAACGGAACCCTGAGGAACTCCGCCAGTGACTGAGGCCCAACCCGAACTAGCCCATTTCTTCAGCCACTTTTCAATCCACCTACCTACTTCCCCACCGATACCCAGCGCGCGCACTTTGACCATTAGCCGGCGGTGAGATACCTTATCAAAGGCTTTCTCAAAGTCGAGATAAAGTATATCAATCGCCCTACTCTTATCATACTCGCTCAACATAACGTGGAAAAACTCGAGCAAGTTGGTGAGACACGACCTATGCCGTCTAAACCTATGTTGGGAGTCCCCAAGCAGCTTGTAAGAATCCAAATGGTCAACGATCCTATCCACTATTATCCCCTCTAATAATTTACCTACAACCGAAGTGAGACTAATGGAACGATAGTTCCCTGGACTTTCGTGATCCCCTTTCTTAAAGATAGGGGTCACGTTGGCTTCCCTCCAGTCATCAGGCACGTCTCCAACGATTTGTTGAAGACTGTAGCCGGGTGGGGAGCCACCTGGTCGCGCACCTCCACCAACACTGGGGAGAAACTGGTCTGGCCCAGGAGCCTTAAACGCGGTTTGTCTATTCTATCGGCAACGACTGTCGCGGTACACCGAACACTATCCACGCCAGCACCTTTGTGCTTGGCGCCTGGCTCGGGGATGACGCGGGTGTTCTCCCTGCACAGATGGACATACGCCTCAGTGTTCTCATAGGAACGATTGGCCTTCGCCCTCCTATACGCAGCTTTCCTACTTCAGATAGCCGAAGCGATGTCACGACTAAACCACTTAGACTGCGTTGAAGCAGGGGTATCCGGTTTTGAGGGTATGGCAGTAGACTGCAGCACCATAAACTGCGCCAGGAATGCACTCCATACTTCCTCAACATCGCCACCGACCTCTAACCCCATCTCACCTACGCTATCCCGAAGGCCAACAAAGTCCGCCCGCCGTAGATCGAGCTTACTGCCTCTCGAGTTACTACGCTTCACCCAAGGGACGCAGACACAGAACCTAATCAGACCGTGATCACTCCCGCCCAACGATTCGTCAACGGTGAGGCCAGTGACGAGGTTGTCTTCGGTCGTGAATACTAAGTCTAGAACGCTTTCGCCTCGTGTAGGCCCACTGATCCACTGAGTCAGGAAGTTCTCATCAGCAAAGTCAACTAGACTCCTCCCTTCGGCATCAGCAGTCCTGTCTTCCCACTTTATGCCGCGACAGTTGAAGTCTCCTAAAACTACACACCCTGTCCCCTAGCAGGCTTCCAAGTTCGGTGTACAGGGCTGTATTCTCCTCGAGGAGGAGATACGGAGGTCTGTACACCAAGATTAACCTATAGTTCGTCTCTCCCACGTCCAGATCGACGCCAAGCAGCTCCGATCTGAACGTGGGAGGGACGAACTATAGGTTAAGAGAGAGAGAGAGAGAGAGAGGAGAGAGAGAGAGAGAGAGAGGAGAGAGAGAGAGAGAGAGAGAGAATGCTGAAGTTGGTTAAACATGTGTAAATTTTCGTCCGTGACACCATTGTTTACCCAGTAGGTCAAACAGGTTATATATTTTTTATTTTCAGATTTGTAATCACTTTACCTTGTTAACGTTTAGAGCAGGGATGTTCATTGTTCAAACCTGTGCACGCGGGCACATTTGTGCCCGCGAAGCCATTTCGGTGTGCCGGCGAGTAGGCGCCAGATAAGGTTTGAGACCAGTTAATTGAAAGAATATTACAATTAAAGCCAGATAAAAAATACATAAAAAACACAAAAAGTATTATCATAATATTTTTTGTGTGCCTCCAGCTGTGCTCCAGCATTTGGAAAATGTGCCCTCCTGCGAAAATGTTTGAGCACCACTGGTTTAGAGACCGTTTTCTTTACCATATACAATGGCTATTTTCTCGAATTTCACCCGCATTATTATTTTAATAATTAAAAAAAAATCGAATAAGTCGTCTCATATACTTCCTCAAACTTTACACAACCTCTAATTTATTTTAGGTTAGGTTAGGTTAACCTAACATCCTAGCGTAACCTAATCTCAAAAGTAGGTCATACAAGAAAAACCGACTTATTTACAAAAATCGATTTAATATGTAAAAAACGTGGCTTACTATTGGCGCTAAATGGGAATTAAAATAAATAAATAAATATATGAAAATGAAAAGGTTTATTGGCAGACTATAGTCCATATGACAAATATTATTAATACAATGACAGTTCATATACTAAGGATAGAAATATATACAACTGATTAGAAATAATACTGTAATGTTGAAGTTAAGTGGAGCTACAGACAGACGTTTTCGTACCAAGCAGTCCATAGCTTAGAGGATAAATGGCAGGATTCATGGATAGCATGGATGATCGGGTTGGTTGATTTTTTAATTCTTTGCATTAGACTGTGTTGAGCACGTCTTGTTACCTCTGGGAAGCTCGGGACATTGCGGGTAGCAAACATTTGCGAAGCTGAGCATCTCGGGGGTAATTTATGCAAGCGTCTAAAAGACCTGTTGTACAGCAAATTTAAGGTTCTGCCAGAACCTTTTTTATAATTCACCCACAGTTGCTGTCCGTATATATTATTGCAGAAAGTACGAAAGTCTCTCTCTTTAGCTTCACTTGTACAGAATCGAAAGTTCCTTATGGTCATATTCGCTTTAGCACACAGGCTTCGAGATTGTTTTCTTATATCCGAGTCATCACTCAAGGAGCTGGCAATAGTTTGACCAAAATACTTAAACTCTTGTACTTCCTCAATTACCTCACCATTCATTTTAAACCTTATATCAGCGGGCTGATTACAGCTTTTACGATGAAATTGCATAACCTTAGTTTTTGTAACATTAAAAAAAAATATGTTTCTGCGAATACACTTCGCAGACTTTCAGTAGCTGATCCAGACCTTTAACAGAGGGACTTAAGACCATATCATCGGCATAAACTAAGTTACTTATCCTTGCGTTATCTATACAACATCCCACTGTTGCATCATTAAGTGAAGCAATTAATCCGTCAATATACACATTAAACAGCATAGGGGAGAGCAAGGAGCCTTGTCTCACCCAGCAAGAGGAGCCAAAACACTCGGATAGTCCATTGCCCCCACCTAACAGTGAAAGATTGGTGGGAATACCAAAATTTCAATAAATTTAATATGTACATGGGAACCTTCGTCTTCTAGTTTTGCAAATAAAATAGTGGTTCACCCTATCATATGCGTTACTTATATCTAGGAAACAGCTATAAATAGTTGAATTACTGTCAATGTATTTAGATATTGTTTCTTTAAGTACATAGATACACAGGTCAGTTGAGTGGGACCTTTTAAAGCCAAACTGATTAGGAGATATCCATAGGAAATCATTTAATCAGCGTAACAAGAGTTTTTCTAGTAGTTTCGAGAAACAGGAAGCGACAGCAATAGGCCTGTAATTATTGCTGGACAGAATGTCTCCGAACTTATTTTTGACCAGGGGCAAGATATATACCCTCATGAACTCTGCAGGGATATAGCTATGAGCAAGCATGGCTGATAGGAGCAATGATATATGCAGACATACTACGTCATTTGCATATTTTAAGTGCTCATTCGATAAGTCATCTACCCCTGACGCACAACCAGTCTTTAACTCTTTAATTAACCTCTTTACTTCAGAAAATGATAAAGTATTTTCCCTTGTCCTTCCCACAATCGTTTCGCTGCAATCTATCTTAAGATTATCCCTACTCACACTGTTGAGAATGTTAGAGTAGTGGTTTTTCCACAGTTTTGCAATTTCATCCTCCCCCAACACCCCATCGATTGTCGGAGGGAGGACATTTTTGACACCCGTTTGATTCTTAACAAATTTCCAGAATTTGTTATCGTTATTTATGCGAGCTTCACAGGCTTTTGATGCTCGAATAGACTCCTCTTCCTGTTTACATCACCTTATGGCCACCCTATACTGACCCCGACTTCTACACACATTCATGTATACTGGTCCTAATCTGGGTCTACCATGAAAGCACCACAAATCATAGGCGTCTTTCGATTCCCTCTTCAGGGGGGGCAATAAAATCATTCCATCCAGAAATAATCTTAGTATGATAGTCGTAAGATTTAATCAGGGGGGCCTTCTGCTTCTCTTAACAGGGATATTATCTTACTATAATACCTATCTATGAGTTTACAATGAGAATCATTTGAGCAAGGATTATTACAAGCAAGGTTCAAAATTTCTAAATTATTAAAGAGGTGACTTGTTCTGTCTTTGTATTCTATTCTCTGCTGCATATTAACATTGGACCAATCAACGCGATTATTCTTACCTATTGAGTTCTTGTTAAGTCGTGTTGCGCATAAATTGGTAACGTTAATTAATATTTCTAATGGTCCATGATCAGAAAGAAGGAACTCATGCAGAATATGAACTCTAACAATTCGATCCTTTAGATTATTACTTGTGAGACAATGATTTGAAATGGTTTTGGACTAGTGTGTTTGTGGGAATTACTTTACCTATAAGATCTGTGACACGTGGAACAGTTTACCTTCAGAAGTTGTGAACAGTTCCTCTGTGGATCACTTCAAGAAAAAGTTAGACCAAATCTTGCACACTATTTGAGGGTGTAGAAAATTTTCCCTGGCACCCGTTGCCATTGGTACCTCCTCGGTATGGGCCGCAAGGCCTTTTGAGGTACTTCTTTTCCTTGTAACTCCTTGTAGCGTATGTCAAATTACCACTGGCTACCCCTAATACATCTACATCACTTATACTTAAATTGGCCAACTCGCACGTGTTACCCAATTCTACAAAGAATTCCGAGTTCACATGTGCGTTAAAGTCCCCCATTATTATACAGTGAGAATATTTGGGGTTATCTGATAATGACTTAATTTTGTACAGCAAATCAATGTATTCATCTAGATTACTGCCGTTGTTGTATGGTAAATAGCAGTTTACAATTAATATGCAATCATTGTTCACTTGTAATTCAATGCCTAACAACCTCACATTATCGCTTGTTAAAAATTTTATGTTTTGACAAATTTTTCCTTATTAAGAAAGCACCACCACCAAAAGGCCTACCGTACATTAATTCATCTGACAAGTCTACTGCTGATGACGCATGGTACCTAAAGTCATGGATGGTAATATATATATATATAATATATATATATATATATATATATATATATATATATATATATATATATTGAATTCTCAAGTAGCGCCAACAGTAAGCCACGTTTTTCACGAATTAGGTTGAACTTTGTAAATAAGTCGGTTTTTCTTGTGTATATATATAAACTTTCCTGTTAAAAATTACGCATGCATTACAGTATGAAATTAAAAGTAACACACACACCCACACATTATATACTGGTCAAAAAAAGAAACGCAATTTTTGAGATTTATTAATAAACATGAGGACTCAGTATATAGTAAATGATTCTTTAACATAACAAACAGTCAATAACGCGTATGGCCACCCCTAGCCACAATGCAGGCTTGGAGTCTGGCCCTCATCGACCTCAACAGTCTCTGCAGAAAAGCAACAGGGATGGCCCTCCACGCTTCAATAATTGCATTGGTCAGTTCCCTGATGTTCTGCGGCTGATGCTGGCGTCTGCGAACTCGCCGTTCAAGTTCATCCCATGCGTGCTCTATCGGTGACATGTCTGGGCTGAAGGCTGGCCATGGTAAGGTCTGCACCTGTTGTCCCTGCAGGTACGCCTGCACTATCCTGGCTGCATGAGGTCTGGCATTGTCCTGTTGCAGGAGCACCAATTCTGGATGTTGCCTCATGAATGGAAGAACATGTGGGTGAAGAATCTCATCCCTGTAGCGCTGGTCAGTCAGAGCTGATAGGCCCACGATAGGTCACGGTGCTGATAGGCCCATTGCAGGCGTCGTTGCCTTCTTGCATCAGTGAGAAAAGGACCTCTGTAAGGCCTGCGGGATCGGAGTCCTGCATTACGGAGTCGGTTTCTGACGGTCTGGTCACTAATTCTGTTGTTGTGGATACCAGGTGTCTCTCTGGCTGTCTGACGAGCATTCCGCTGCCGATGACGCAGGTGCTGCAGTACAATGTGGCGATCCTGGCGTTGGGTCGTCACACGAGGTCGCCCACGTCTTGGCAGGTCCTGAACACTTCCTGTGGCATTGTACCGTCTAACAAGCCTAGAGATTGTGCTGGGATGCACATGCATTCGTTGTGCAACTTGGACAGCAGACATGCCTGCATCCAACATGCCCAAGGCACGACCTCTGTTGACCTCTGAGAGTCGTGGCATGCCTCAATCGCGGGAAAAATTTTGGTTTTCTCAACGGGCAGTGTGTATTCTGTGAAGTCAAAGAAAAAATGCATGCCTTCATAAAGAATACATTCAATTTAATCTCTGTTTATTGTTTGTAACAAAATGGCGTCTTAGCCGGGATTAGTCAGGTTTAAAAACATGCACTAAGTGGCTTTAAAAGATTTGAACAAACATTTAACCATAATCTTGAAACTGTGATAATACCACTAACAACTTAAATTTTACACCATATGCAAGCTAATTGCGTTTCTTTTTTTGACCAGTATATATATATATATATATATATATATATATATATATATATGTGTATATACTGAATACTACGACTAATGTGGTTCATGCATGATGGTGCACCAGCTCATTTCGCCCAAATATCTCGATGCTGTGTATCCTGACAGGTGGATAGGGCACGGTGGTCCTATTCCGTGGCCACCTCAGTCACCAGATTTTAAATCCTCTTGATTATTAATTGTGGGGTCATTTAAAAGCCTAATTTATGTTACAGAAGTCCGAGCACGTGATGAATTATGGCAACGAGTTTTGAGACAATTGCGAAACGATCTGCAATACTCCAGGAATTTTTGAGTGTGTCAGACAATCACTGTAAACATGCTGAGGCATGCATTCAAGAAGTAGGAAAGAATTTCGAACATATACTTCAATAAAGCAAATGTATCACACTGTATTTGCATAAAATGTAAAAAATCTTTACGAGTTTCATTTTTCTGTCACGTGCTATAGCTCGAAACCTACGGGTTTCTCGATTATGTTTATATGGTCTTCTTTCTTTACTTTTGTCTCAAGAATACACCCTGCGATTTATGAAACATTTATGAATCACCCTGTATATGTAAGTTATGTTCGCTTCTATATTTATACCACCACCTACCTCGTACATGAGAAGTATGGTTTTCTGGCGTCTAGGAGAATTTGTCTAAAACAATTCGTCTAAAATACAATTTGTCTAAATCAATTTGTCTAAAACAATTTGTCTAAAATAGTTTGTCTAAAATAGTTTGTCTAAAATAGTTTGTCTAATAACAATTTGTCTAATAACAATTTGTCTAATAACAATTTGTCTAATAACAATTTGTCTAAAATACAATTTGTCTAAACAAACAATTTAATATAATATGGCATACAAATTGTTGCCTGATGTACAATGCTATTTATTACTTGCCACGCCCCATCTTAAAAGGTTACCTCTTGTGCGGAATAGTACATCGAAATAGTTTTTCTAAAAATAATGTCTAAAATACAATTTGACTAATAACTGAAGATAACTAGAAATGCATTTGTCTGCTTGATAAATTTGGAGTGAGGATGAAAAGATTGAAAATGGGTTGATTTTATTTCATAATATACCATACCTAACCTAACCTAACGGGTTATGGGTTCCGGGGTAACTGATTTCGATGTACTATTCCGCACAAGAGGTAACCTTTTAAGATGGGGCGTGGCAAGTAATAAATAGCATTGTACATCAGGCAACAATTTGTATGCCATATTATATTAAATTGTTTGTTTAGACGAATTGTTTGTTTAGACGAATTGTTTGTTTAGACGAATTGTTTGTTTAGACGAATTGTTTGTTTAGACGAATTGTTTGTTTAGACGAATTGTTTGTTTAGACGAATTGTTTGTTTAGACGAATTGTTTGTTTAGACGAATTGTTTGTTAGACGAATTGTTTGTTTAGACGAATTGTTTGTTTAGACGAATTGTTTGTTTAGACGAATTGTTTGTTTAGACGAATTGTTTGTTTAGACGAATTGTTTGTTTAGACGAATTGTTTGTTTAGACGAATTGTTTTAGACAAACTCGCCTGATTCGGGTTTTCTGGGGGGATTCAATTTAGGTTGTTAGGTTAGGTTAACCTCACCTAAAATAAAAAACAGGGATGTGTAAAATCCTGCAGTAGTCTCAAGTGGTAGCAAGTGAATTAGAGTTTTTTAATTAAAATCCAAACGCGAGTGAAATTTAAAAAAATAATCATTACATACAGTATAAAAGCACATTCTCTAAACTTTTTAATGGAACCCCTCCCTACCTTAACGCAAACGTGTGATTAAAAATTTGATAAAATGAAAGACATTACACGGAGCTAATGTAACTTCAATGACCGCCGACGAAAATGTTGGAAGAATTTGGAGATTTAATAAAATTATATATATATATACAGGGCGTCCCAAAAAAATTTATACACACTTTAAATAATTATAAAGGCAGTGTTTATTAAAATACATTTCATTTTCAAAATGTAATAGAATCTACAGACATTATTTAATTGTTTTGTCAACGCCTGTTTTCAAACTGACGTCCGTTCTGGTCCAGGCACTGCTGATAACGCGAAGCAATGGAATCGCAAACATCACGAAACATTTCGTTTGGTATTTGTGTGCATTCTCGTTCAATGGCTGCTCTCAATTCAGCGACTGTTGCAGGTTTTATAGCGTAGACTTTGTCTTTTAAGTATCCCCATAAAAAAAGTCTAGTGGTGTGAGGTCTGGTGAACGCGGAGGGTATTCTACGAAACCCCTTCGTCCAATCCACATCCACATCGTGCCAAGTACCACTCGCAATACTCCACTCTTCGGTCCGGATCATCTTCATTAATAGCATGGACTAATCTTAGAATGTAACTTTTCCATTGACAGCGCTTCAAAATGCGTTGGACAGACGATTCTGAAATTCCTACCTCACGACTCGCTTGCCGCACAGATTTTCTTGGACTTTGGTGATACGTTTCCAGTACTCTTTCTTGCTTTGTGGGGCTTGTCGATGTCCGTGGTCTTCCGGAACGCTTCTTGTGGACATTCTGAACAGTTCCATCGGCTTCAAACTTATCTCTAATTCGAGTGATGGTAAGTCGCGTTGGTGGATCTGTTTGAAACTCCCTCCTAAACTGTCTTTGCACTTCAACTGCGTTTTCACACTTCCAGTAGCATTTTAGAATGAATTTCCTTTGTTCAAAGCTTAGTCTGACTGCCATTATTAATTCTAATGGGTTTAACTTGGAAAGAAAGAAACATCAATTGAGCTATCAGCTGTTAAAGTGTGTATACATTTTTTTGGGACCCCCCTGTGTGTATATATATATATATATAATACACAGACAAGGAACTTTGGGAAAATTAATTAATGGTTTGTTATTTACCATTACTTATTCGGACTATAGAGCATTTAATTTTCCCAGAAGAGTTCCTTGTTCCATGCACGGTCTGTGTGTATCAGGTATATATATATATATATGGGCTGTGCGGGTCTATCACTTTTGGGTCGGGTACGGGTCATTTTTCTAATTTACTTTCGCGTCCTGGTCCGGGTCCGGGTCGGACCCGAAAGTTCACTTTCAGGTCCTGTCGGGTCTTTCAGTATATGACCCGGGTCTGGGTTGGGTCCATTATTAAAAATGTAATAATTATAATCTGGTATAGGATAGGTAATAAGACTGCTACCGTAGCTACATTAACATTTTTTCTGAAAAAACATATGGCTATACGGTAGTAGCCTAACCATCTATTTTAATTAATTTGATTTTGGAAATGTTTGAAAGTACTGTAGGTGTATTAATTGTATTAATATTTAATAGTAACTCTGTATGATTGCTCTCTTCAGCCCCCTTATTCTAACAGTACTTGATCATATCGGACCCGTTGTCTGTTGCGATGGATACAACTTGTGCAGATCCCAAGTCGTACTCGGTTAACACAGACTGAATGGTTTGTTTCAAAACACCACCTATGAAATTAATTATTTATTACTGATTTAGATTTAAAGTAACATTCTTTTACATATACTGTAATATTGTACGATATATATATATATATATATATATATATATACACGGGGTTTTTTTCAGGTTTTTGTCAGGAGGTGAAGGTTACAGCCTAACAGGACAGACTGAAAAATGTGGCAACCACTTCACGCTAAAACATTTTTTCCTGTGAAAGTCCTTTTTCTCCTGTGAGAGCCCATTTAAATCTATTGTGAACTTACAACATTCTCCCACAAATTTCCAAACTTAGTTTTTTGCTTCCTGCAAAATGTAAATTTTGCCAAGTTTTCCAGTCCAGTGCATGGAAAAGACGAGCTAATTTATGCACATCTCTTAGCCCAGCGAGTCAGTATCATTTATGTTTTTTAATACATATATTGTTTTGGTGTCTACCATGAGAAACCGAAATTTTACCAATATTCCAACTCTGGCAGTCACAACATGAATTACTTTTTTCAGTTTCATTTGTTTGTATGTATGTTTAATGTACAGTACTACATTTGATTATTGACAGCACAGATTAATAATGATTTACATATAGATATTATTATAATTTTTAACTCACTTTACCAGTAGTGTTTGAAAACCTGTATTTGGCTAAAATTTCAGGGGGTGAAGGCTCATGTTCAGGTGGTGAAGCTTCACCACCTGGCCCTATGGAAAAAAAAACCTGTATACATACACATTATATATATATATATATATATATATATATATATATATATATATATATATATATATATATGTTAAACACAGACCGTGCATGGCACAAGGAACTCTTCTGGGAAAATTAAATCCACTATAGTCCGATATTATATATATATATATATATGTGTGTGTGTGTGGTGTGTGTGTGTGAAATGTAAATAATTTTTACTTGTATGCGAGCAGTGAAGTTCCTTGACAATCAATGTTTTCACTTCAGTTCCGTTTTCAGTCATATTGGGCTTGAATACCTAAAAATCCTCTATTTAAACAGCTGCAACAATCTACTTTTAAATGAAACATTTTTTTTTGAAGTATTTTTAACTTATTTTTTTCAGCCATTGCTCTGTCGAGAGTCAAAGTATCAAGATTTTTTTCTGTTCATGTTTATATTCATTGCAGACAGAAATGGTTCAACCAAAATTTTAAATCCAATATCTTCTACAATGCTAAAAGGCCGCCCGTCTAATGTCACCCACGAAATAAGGCCATTTTCTAAAGTTTTCTTATGAAGATGCGGGTGAACTCCAACTTTAATTTGTTTAAAAAAGTTTTTAACACTAGTTTGGCCTACATTCATTCCCTTGGTTTGTATTTGAGTTTTCGAAGTACTGCTCGTGCTAAGTAGGGTTTTATCATGATCCTCAACTTTACGATATATGTCTGGGTGACACGATTTTAGGTGTCGCTTTAGGTTTGTCACATGATTACCACTATACACTTTTCCACACTTTTCAATTTGTCATGTAGATGTTTTATCAATATTATTATATTTAAAATATTCATTTGTAAGGCTAGTTTTTTTGCTACCACTCCGCACCGAAAAAAGACCTTGTAAAGGCATTGCAAATATAAATAGCAAACGAAGCACTGGAGACCAACCAATGTACACATTACACAACTCACAAACAAACAATAAAATATATTAGGATTAGGCTATTCTTCCGTCACCGTTAACTCTCCACTTCCAGTGAG
This sequence comes from Bathynomus jamesi, assembly GCA_023014485.1. NCBI lineage: Eukaryota > Metazoa > Arthropoda > Malacostraca > Isopoda > Cirolanidae > Bathynomus > Bathynomus jamesi. The sequence goes on from JAJOZX010007547.1 coordinate 157,603, forward strand.
TCATTTGGAGGGTGGAGTGATAATTCAATACATTGTTGCCAAATCTAAAGGCGCGCGCACAAATTTTGTAAACTAAAAACCCGGCTGTGCGGGTCCTTCACTTTTGGGTCGGGTCTGGGTCTGGGTCTGGGTCTGGGTCTGGGTCTGGGTCAATTTTAAAATTCACTTTCAGGTCCGGGTCCAGGTCTTTTTTCTAATTCACTATCGGGTCCGGGTCTTATCTCACTTTCGGGTTAAACCCGGGTCTGGGTCCGACCTGCCAGCCCTGATATATATATATATATATTATTTCAATAAACCCACATAAACAGTGACGGAAAAAAAGGATTTTATACACGTTTTAAATACGGAGTAACACCGAATACTTTACATTTTACGACCGTTCTGAAGTCACATTATTTAATACGATAAATTAAAATGCAGGTCAAATGGCTTGTTCAAATGCAAAACTTAATTAAAGTTAATCCTCTTAAGCAGACCTTCACGTGTCAGTCCATTATCAACGGGGATTTATAGATTGAAGGTGCATGCATGAAGTCGGCAAACAGAAGGAAAATCCCTAATGAAATTGAAACGCACAAACTCTGCAATTTGTCCACACACACCCACACAATATATATATATATATATTAGGGTGTCACTTAAATGCAAAGTTTGAAATTTTCATGCTGACACCCCGCGAATCTATTCCATTGATAAAAAAAACATGGTGACTGAAAAATCTTTTTATTTGAATAACTATAAAAGGTCGCCCCCGCCTTCCAAAGTTTAATGCTTGCGCGGCGTCTCCATAATCGTTCATTAGATATCTATATATCTCTATATATGTGTGTGTGTGTGTGTGTGTGTGTGTGTGTGTGTGTATCTGTGTGTGTCTGTGTGTGTCTGAATATCTGAGAAATAAAGTGAACAATACTTAACGATTCACTGTTTCTCATTTCAGCTACGTGATTTCTGGTGATGGAAACCCGGAAGTGTATATACCTATTAGGGGCAGCGGTTGATGAGGTGAAAGGATGCAAGCTTCCTTCCTACAGGCAAGCATTCGGTTCCATGAAAAGAAAATGACAATACGTGACGCGTTGAGGAAGTCACTTCGAGCAGTGATGTCCTTCTGGGAGAAAGCTCACATTCCAACCAGACTCGAGACACACTGCGTCAGCAAACTGGATAAAGTCTTCGAGGAGTGGAAAGGACTCAAAAAACACGCCTCAAGGATGAGCGATTCACACAAGACGAAAGAAAAAGAATTCATTGAACGCCTCGATCGTCTCTTTGACATCGCCCACGCTGATTGTGAGAAATTGGTCAAGTACCCAGAGGATTGGGAGTTCCTTCAGCAGCAGCGCCAGAAAGGACGTCCAGGTTCAATGGCAGGTTTGGACATGACCCATCAGCGCCAAGTCAAAGATTGTACTCAACGTCGGAGGAAGAGGAGAAACGAAGAAAGCGATCAGCAGCTGAAATGGAGGCAGTATCCAACGATGCGGTTTTGGAGTCCTCATCCTCCAGCTCAGATGATAGCGAAGAAAAAGGAGCATGTGGTGGTTCATTAGCGTCTAAACAAAGAGCAACGAAGAACATCATGACATCGGAATTGGCAGCAGCGCTTGATCGCACGCAACTCTCGTCAAGAAAGGCCACATATCTGCTGTTTGAGGCAGCTTCCAGCTTAGGGCATGATGCTAGCGACTACAACATCAATCGTGGATCCATTCATCGTCAGCTTAAAAAATTCCGTACCCTTAAGGCTCGGCAACTGAAGAGCGAGTTCCAAGGCAATAGTCCGTTGACTGTTCACTGGGACGGAAAACTCATGCAAGATCTGACGTCACGAGAATATGTTGACCGCTTACCTATTCTTGTATCTGGCTCCGGGACAGAGCAGCTCCTCGGGGTGCCAAAACTTCTGTCAGGAACCGCTCTGGCACAAACAAATGCCATCATAGATTGCCTGAATGAATGGAGAGTGACCGATCATGTCAAATCTATGTGTTTCGACACAACCGCGACAAACACAGGCCACCGTGGAGGAACTTGTGTTCTTCTGGAAGAAAAAGTTGGACGTGACCTGTTACACTGCGCGTGCAGACACCATGTACTGGAGTTGGTGCTACGGGCGGCATTCGCAGCATCGCTAGATTCAGTATCTACCGGTCCAGAAATTCTGCTTTTCAAGCGCTTCCATGATTATTGGACCCGCATTGACCAGCAACAGTTCCAAACTGCGGACACAGATGCGTTCACCAAAGCAGCTATTTTTAAGCATAGAACGGAGCTCATTGAGTTTGCAAAATCACAAGCACTTCAAGTTCATGATGACTATCAGGAATTCCTCGATCTTTCCGTCATCTTTCTTGGAGGAGTTCCATACAAGGGACTAAACTTCCGCGCCCCTGGTGCTATGCACCGGCGAGATGGATGGCTAAGGGCTCTATGCCATCAAGATCTGGCTCTTCCGAAGACAGTTTAAACTGACGAACACTGAGGAACGCGGAATTCGAGATATCTGCCTCTTTTCTGTTCTAGTTTACATGAAAGCGTGGGCAACAGCTCATCTGTCCATCGAAGCTCCGCTGAATGATTGGGAATTGATGAGGACGCTCCTTCGATACCCGCACAAGAAGATCTCTGATGGTACCACCAAGAAGCTGTCTGCGCACCTGTGGTACCATTCGGAGGAGGCAGTGGGTCTGGCATTCTTTGATGAGAGGATATCGATGGAAGTGAAGTGAAGCATGGTTGCAGCGTTAGATCAAGAAGCCCCTCACATGCCGCCAAAATGACCTTTGGTTCTTGATACTATGTTCCTCAGTGACAGCAAAGGACTGGAGCAACTGATCACAAAGAGCACCCGAGGATTCTTCTCAAAACTTCAGTTGCCAGATTGCTTTCTGCTCCACCATCCCAGTTCATGGACGTCAAACTCTGAATACGTGCAAGCTCGGGATGTGGTCTCCAAACTTGCAGTGGTGAACGACAGAGCAGAACGGGCCGTGGCTCTGGTGAAGGAGCTGAACGGAAAGTTGACAGTGAAAGAAGAACAGCTCCAGTTCCTCGTTCAAGTTGTCACTGACCACAGAAAGCAACACCCAGCTCCGAACAAATCAGCATTAGTGAGGATGTGAAAGAACTAATCACTGATCAGCGTATGAGCACCAATTATTCTGCTACTGTATATGTATTTTATTTCTCAAAGTTTTGCTTTTGTTGCTTCTCCATTTTGTACCATTATTCGCCAAATTATGTCTTCTATTTTGATTATATAATAAACTGTTTGTATTCTTTGCGTTTTTAAGTGTCTTACTTTCGTTATTTCACCAAATTGCCTTGTTTTTTATTATCTGGTTCAGCCCAAGCTGTGAACACTGAACAGCTTGTTGACATCAACAAATGGGTCTTGTTTTCAGTGACGAGGGCGACCTTTAAATGATGACCAATCAGGACCAAATTTCTCTTCCATATTTTTTACACCAAATGGAACAATTTTAGGGGGTGTCATAGGAAAATATCTATCGTTTAATTTTCCCCCTATTACCTAGTGACACCCTAATATATATATATATATATATATATATATATATATATATATATATACTGGTCAAAAAAAGAAACGCAATTAGCTTGCATATGGTGTAAAATTTAAGTTGTTAGTGGTATTATCACAGTTTCAAGATTATGGTTAAATGTTTGTTCAAATCTTTTAAAGCCACTTAGTGCATGTTTTTAAACCTGACTAATCCCGGCTAAGACGCCATTTTGTTACAAACAATAAACAGAGATTAAATTGAATGTATTCTTTATGAAGGCATGCATTTTTTCTTTGACTTCACAGAATACACACTGCCCGTTGAGAAAACCAAAATTTTTCCCGCGATTGAGGCATGCCACGACTCTCAGAGGTCAACAGAGGTCGTGCCTTGGGCATGTTGGATGCAGGCATGTCTGCTGTCCAAGTTGCACAACGAATGCATGTGCATCCCAGCACAATCTCTAGGCTTGTTAGACGGTACAATGCCACAGGAAGTGTTCAGGACCTGCCAAGACGTGGGCGACCTCGTGTGACGACCCAACGCCAGGATCGCCACATTGTACTGCAGCACCTGCGTCATCGGCAGCGGAATGCTCGTCAGACAGCCAGAGAGACACCTGGTATCCACAACAACAGAATTAGTGACCAGACCGTCAGAAACCGACTCCGTAATGCAGGACTCGATCCCGCAGGCCTTACAGAGGTCCTTTTCTCACTGATGCAAGAAGGCAACGACGCCTGCAATGGGCCTATCAGCACCGTGACTGGACACAAAGAATGTGGAACTCCAAGCCTGCATTGTGGCTAGGGGTGGCCATACGCGTTATTGACTGTTTGTTATGTTAAAGAATCATTTACTATATACTGAGTCCTCATGTTTATTAATAAATCTCAAAAATTGCGTTTCTTTTTTTGACCAGTATATATATATATATATATATATATATATATATATATATATATATATATATATATCTATATATATATATATATATATATATATATAAGGTGGCGCAAAAGTCACACAGTATAGGAATTTTCAGTGCTGATAATATTTTTTCTTTTAGGTTGGGGATAGCTGCGAAATTAACAATAGACGAGAGGGTGAGCTTCGTTTTAGTGTATGGAATACCAGGTACTACAAATCGATGAATCTCTACTGTACCGACTGATCGATTTGTAGTACCGTCAACTGGGAATACTTGGGAGAGTCGGGGTAACTTAGGACATTCAGTTTTTGAGGCTTCAATAGTATTTTTAAATTAAAAAGGGCTGAATTTGGGGGCATTTTTTATTGTTTTACAAACTCGGATATACAGTATAAAGTATCTAACTATAAATACCAAGAAGGTCAATGTGTCCCAAGTTATCCCCACTGTCCCAAGTATCCCCAGTTGACGGTACCCGGTATTCCACACATTAAAACCAAGTTCACCCTCTCGTTTGTTGTTAATTTCGCAGCCATCCGCTACCTAAAAGAAAAAAATAATATATTATATAGTGATGTACCGATTCCAAAATTTAGCCGATGCCGATTCTTTGCCTATATTTTAAAAAATAAATTTCCTTCATAAATTTTACTTATCTAATGTGAAAACTCAATTTTCCTATTTTTACACTTCAAATTTGTTTAAATGCTTTTCCTTAGCTCACTCCACAATATGCAGCACCAGAATTTGTTACTCATTTACCGTAGCTAAAATGATGTGAAAAAGTTTTATTACTCAGTAAAATAAAATAATTTTATTTAGTTTCATAAATTGAATACCAATATTTAAAGTAATTGTTTTTCCTTATGTTGAAGGAATTTTCTTTCTTCAACAATGTCAACAACAACAAAATTTTTCATTCAAATTTCAAGGCCCTGGTGGCCAATTTGAATTAAAAAAAAATGTGTATATATAATTTGGGTTTATAAAATTATTAAAATACTTAAAATAAAATCAACATAATAAGATGGTTTAATATATAAATTATAAAGTACAACTTAATATAGAAATGTTATTAATATAGAGTAGGAGATTACAAAAGTTTATAATATTTAGAGATTAGCTAGTTAAAGAGAATGTAAATTTATGGGCAACTTAACTTTAAAGCTTTGCATTTTTCATGATTATAAAATATTTTTATATAATTACACTGAAATGAGTATAAATTCTCATAAATAGTGTTTATTGTTCGTTCAGTTTTCTATAAATATAGATTATTTTGTTATGAAAATTTTAAAATTTCAAAGAATCGGTGAGAGAATCGGCTAAATTTGGCCGATGCCCCCAAAATGGCCAGTTCTGTCGATGCCGATTAATCGGTACACCACTATTATGATGGTTAACACTTAATATTTCTATAGTTCGCGACATCAACATCGCAGATTCTATATATCAGAGAATACAGTACAGAAAAAATTTCAGTGATATTCACTTTGATACAGCCAACAGCCAATAAAACTAATAAACTAATAGCTATAAATAGCTATAAATAGCTATATATAGCTATATATATATAGCTATATATATATATATATATATATGTGTGTGTGTGTGTGTGTGTGTGTGTGTGTGTGTGTGTACACACGAGGGACAGTCAGAAAATAAGTTTACACGGCGTATAATTTCGTAGCTAAAAGACCTAACATTGATTATGTTTGTATCAGGTGAATTCGTTAATCATTGTTGGCAACACTGCACGTCGATTCGGCTGCCATCTACCCTACATTGGTTATACGAGTCAGTTGAACATGGCGGCTCGACTGGAACAGTACCCTGCCCTACGGAGCAGTCCAGGACGTTTACGTTTAATGGCCACTCACAAACGTTCAGGTGTTGAACGATATGCAGCTGCACTGATTGTTATGCCTTTTTGCATGAAGTCTGCGAGCAAAACGTCTTTGTGGTCCCAAAACATGGTAACCATCACTTTGCCAGCGGACCTCACAATCTTCAACTTCTCTGGTCGCGGAGACCCAGGGTGTTTCCATTCCATGCTGGCACGTTTTATTTCCGGAGTACGGTGATGAAACCCATGTCTCGTCCAGACATGGGCAGTAATGTATTTGAAAATACTTAAATACATATTTAAATACATGTATTTATAAATACTTTTTGGAAGTATATTTAATTACGTATTTCAATACTTTCGGAAAATATTTAGTATTTGTAAATACCTGGTTTTAAATACATTTTTAAAATACTTTTTTAAAATACTTTTTTGTGAACTGTTCAATTTTGCGAGGATGTACATTGTACAGTACTAACCACCTAGTATTTAACTGGTACCACAGAACACAGTAAAACATTTTTCAAGGTGCTTGTGCTTCCAGAAAGTTCCAGGCTCAGCAGGCTGGAACTTTCTGGAACTTCCAGCCTGCTCTAGTGGCGATTGTCACAGATTCACAGCTGCAGTGTGGCAGCCGACAGTCTATCCTGAGGCATCGTCATATGTGGTTGTGTAAAGTTCAGCGCTAACTGCGCAATTAGCCTTAGCCTATTGATCATATTAGACGAAAACAACATTTGCAACATGGCTGCAGCAAGTGGAAGTGGTGGAAAAGAAGGTGGTAAAATAGAAGTTGCTGATGGTGGAAGTGAAAATAAAAATAGCGAATCACACCCGCACCCACTTTTTTATGGAAAATATTTCCGAATAACTTCCAAAGATGGTAGTAAAGTGAATACTATGTCTTCTGTGCCACAAAACAATTGCAGCGTCTACTTCTGCGACTTCTCGATTTTATTTGACTCTAAGCTGATGTTAGTTATTTTATGTGCTTTTTGAAAGTATCCAAATTGTATTTGAAATGTATTTAAATACATTTTAGGAGTAATGTATTTAGTATTTAAATACTTTCTGAAAACCTTAATTTTATTTAGTATTTAATTACTTTTATTTTCAAGTAGTGTATTTATTATTTAAATACATCTAAAATATTTACTGCCCATGTCTGGTCTCGTCTCCTGTAACAATGCGCTCGAGAAATTCTTCACCACTGACAGACTCGGAATATCGTTGCAGAAATGACAGGGCACTGTTCCAGTCGAGCCGCCATGTTCAATTGACTCGTATAACCAATGTACGGTAGATGGCAGCCGAATCGACGTGCATTGTTGCCAACAATGATTAACGAATTCACCTGATACAAACATAATCAATGTAGGTTCCTTTAGTTACGAAACTATACGCTGTGTAAACTTATTTTCTGACCGCCCCTCCTGAAAGTGCGTCCCACATATTATGAAACACCTTGTATATAGGCGGCTACTTCCCAACGACCCTTGATATAGGTTTTTCTTTGGAATAAATCGTACTACTCATAATACACATCAAAGGATAAACTGCATTTATTAATCAAAGTCTCTTTTCGCTGAAAGGAATCGCTTTCGGGTTAAATGAAGAGGTAGAATTTGAGATTTTCTTTCACGCTGTATTTAGAGCAATTTCTTTAAAAATATATACATACATACATACATAACTTCTTTTGTAGTTTCTGAGAAAAAGTTCAAGGAACAAAGTTCCTAAAAAAGCATAAAAAATTACTAATTAGCAATTTTTTTTAAAATTCTTTCTGGTAACTAAAAATTTCAAAAATAAAAGCCATTCATTACTGATTGTAATGTTTAATTTTTTTTTTTTTTTTTTCAGAAATTTTACGTCTAGTAGAACTTATTTCCGAAACTGTACCTATCACACAAAAGTTTATTCATGTACAGTTTAGCTTCTATTTTAACTACTTGTCATAATATTGGAAAAACGTTAAACTAGAAAAGGTTGTTTCGTAACTGAAGGAAAAGTTTTAATACAATAACAACCTTTACCAATCCCTTCGAACGAAAAAAAAAATATAACGGCCTCCCTCTCCGTCTTCGTAAATGGAACGCCGCCTCACGCCCCCTCTCCCCCTCCTTTCCCAAAGGGAGCCGAAATAAATGGATAAATTTCTCAGCCCATTGAAGGACGCATAAAAAGCAAACTTAGCTTTCTCTTCTGCATCGACGCGAAGGAATGAAACAATTACTGTAGTTAGACGTATAACTATAATTAAATATCTCTTTATTCGCAGCCTTCTCTTTACGAGGAATCTACAAACACGGGAAGAGTTTCTCTTTTGCGTCGCGACACTTTTCATTATCGTCTTCCTAATTAATATCTCGAGAATAATTTACGTACGCAGACGGGGAGCAAAAAAAACGAAAAAAAAACAGATGTCGTTCGTCGCATGCAATTATGACAATCCGTTAAAACCCGCAACATACGGCACGTGTTATTTCGTTATTGAAGACTTTTATAATTACTTCTATGTATATAATTGCGTCTTTATACGACAACCACCAACGTCTGTTATAGTTTATATTAAAAAAAAATTGTCACAGAGAGAGAGGGAGAGAGTTACAAGGACAAGAGGAAGCCTCAAAGACCTTCCGGTCCACTCTGGGAGGGTCCTGTTATTAAACAAGTTTATTTTTCTTTCAACTATCCTAGCATTAGTAGAAAACTGGACAGAAAGGTAGAAGGCTCTCTCCCCACCCTCCGCTCCCTCCCTGCCAGAGGCAGGTACGGAAAAAGGTTGAAGAAAATACCTTGACCCTGGAAAAGTAGCCAAGGAAATTTTACAGGAAAGTGGAGAATATATAAAAAAGCTCTATATTTAGCATGCTCACAGAGACACTGTGCAGTGTGCAAGCGAACTCCTGCAGAGTTGTTGCTATGTTATGTTTTAGTCTTAAACTATGAGAGTATTCAGTACTTTGTCTAGCCTATTTTTAAACACATTTACACTTTGACTGGACACAACCTCTGAGGGAAGTTGGTTCCAGATATTAACTATTTTATAGGAAAAGAAATTCCCGCAGACAGATGTTCTAAATGTCTTTAGTTCCAGTTTAAACCGATTATTTCTTGTCGGATTGGCATTAAGTGAGAATAAGTTTCTGTAATCTTCCCTGTCTATTCCATTGAGCATTTTGAAGACTTGAATATGCTGACCCCGCAACCTCCTAGTCTCTAAGGTAAACAGATTTAGGCGCTCCAATCTCCGTTGGTAGCTTTGCATTCTCATTGAAGGGATCAATTTTGTAGCCCTTGCTTGTACTCTTTCTAGCCTTTCTATGTCCTTCCTGAGGGATAGAGACCAAAACTGCGCACAGTATTCCAGTTGAGGTCTGACGAGTGAATTATATTATAGAGAGACATTACAGTCTCCTTGTTCCGAAACTGGAACTGTCTTTTAATATAACCTAATATTTCAAAGGCCCTCTTTTCGACTTCTGCACAGTGCTTCGACTGATACTAGATTGATTGATTGAATATGGTTACTAAGTCAACAACAACAACAACAACAACGAGAGAGAGAGAGAGGAGAGAGAGAGTTACAAGGAGTTACAAGGAAAAGAAGTACCTCAAAAGGCCTTGCGGCCCATACCGAGGAGGTACCAATGGCAACGGGTGCCAGGGAAAATTTTGTAAAAGTTTATTTTTCTTTCAACTATCCTAGCAGTAGTAGAAAACTGGATAGAAAAGTAGAAGGCTCTCTCCCCACCCTCCACTCCCTCCCTCCCTGCCAGAGGCAGGTACGAAAAAAGGTTGAAGAAAATACCTTGACCCTGGAAAAGTAGCCAAGGAAATTTTACAGGAAAGTGGAGAATATATAAATAGCTCTATATTTAGCTTGCTCACAGAGACACCGTGCAAGCGATCTCCTGCAGAGTTTTCTTATGTTTTAGTCTTGAACTATGAGAGTATTCAGTACTTTGTCTAGCCTATTTTTAAACACATTTACACTTTGACTGGACACAACCTCTGAGGAAGTTGGTTCCAGATATTAACTATTTTATAGGAAAAGAAATTTCCGCAGACTGAGGTCCTAAATGTCTTTACACATTCAAATAGTGTGCAAGATTTCGTCTACCCTTTTCTTGAACTGATCCACAGAGGAACTGTTCACAACTTCCGAAGGTAACCTGTTCCATGTGTCACAGATCTTATACGTAAAGTAATTCCCACACACACTAGTCCTAAACCGTTTCAAATCCAACTTCCAACCATTGTTGCGAGTTGGGTTATCATTTAAACTAAACATACTTCTAAAATCGACATCGTTGAATCCGCGTAAGAGCTTGAAAACCTCGATCAGTTGACCGCGCAGCCTCGAGTTTCAAGCGAAAACAAGTTCAGGGCGCGTAACCGTCGATTGTAGCCCATATGCCTAACGGAAGGGATTAACTTTGTGGCCCTCGCCTGCACTCGCTCCAGCCTCTCAATATCTTTCCTGAGGGTGGGCGACCAGAACTGCACAGCATACTCCAGGTGCGGCCGAACAAGGGAATTGTACAGTGAGAGCACAATCTCCTTGTTCCGAAACTGAAATTGCCTCCTGATATAACCCAATAGTTTCTGGGCTTTCTTTTCCACCTCTACACACTGTTTCGTAAACTTAAGATCGCTGCTAATTAGCACACCCAAGTCCTTTTCTAAATCAGTCACCTCGATATTACTACCCAACATCGAGTAGTCCGACTTGGGATTGGCGTAGCCAATGTGCATCACTTTGCATTTACCCAAGTTAAACGGCATTTGCCATTTTTCGGACCACTCTCCTACCTACCTACGTCCGCACGCAGTTCCTCGATCGCTTCGGGCGTCCCAACATTGGCCCCAAGCTTGATGTCATCAGCGAATTTGGCGATCCGACTGACGATGCCACCGTCGATATCATTTATGTAAATGATAAACAACAGCGGCCCCAAAACGGAACCCTGAGGAACCCCACTAGTGACCGAGGCCCAACCCGAACTAGCCCCTTTAATTACCACCCTCTGCCGCCTATTCCTCAGCCAGTTTTCAATCCACCTACCTATTTCCCCACCAATACCCAGCGCGCGCACTTTCGCCATTAGCCGGCGGTGAGGTACCTTATCAAAGGCTTTCTGAAAGTCGAGATAAAGTATATCAATCGCCCTACTCTTATCGTACTCACTCAACATGACGTGGAAAAACTCGAGCAAGTTGGTGAGACACGACCTATGCCGTCTAAACCCATGTTGGGAGTCCCCAAGCAGCTTGTAGGAATCCAAATGGTCAACGATCCTATCAGCTATTATCCTTCTAATAATTTACCTACAACTGAAGTGAGACTAATGGGACGATAGTTCCCTGGACTTTCGTGATCCCTTTCTTAAAGATAGGGGTCACGTTGGCTTCCCTCCAGTCACCAGGCACCTGGCCCATCTCCAACGATTTGTTGAAGACTGTAGCCAGGTGGGGAGCCACCTGGTCGCGCACTTCTCGCAACACTGGGGATAAACTGGTCTGGCCCAGGAGCCTTAAACGCGCTCAGTTTGTCTATTCTAGCGGCAACGACTGTCGCGGTACATCTAACACTATCCAGGCCAGCACCTTCGTGCCTCACGCCTGGCTCGGGATGACGGGTATCCTCCTGGTGAAACACTCCCGCAAAGTACTCATTAAGCACATTAGCGATGTCCGCAGAACAGAACGCCGCTTCCATCCTTTAACGGACCTATCATGCTTCTAATGGGCTTTCTACTATTAACATAACTGAAGAATTCCTTAGGGTTCCCCTTGCAGAGGCTTGCCACCCGTAGTTCTTCGTTACGTTTCGCTAGCCTAACCTTCGCCTTCACTTCCCTACACAGTCGGACATACGCTTCAGAGAGAGAGAGAGAGAGAGAGAGAGAGAGAGAGAGAGAGAGAGAGAGAGAGAGAGAGAGAGAGAGAGAGAGATATATATATATATATATATATATATATATATATATAATATATATATATATATATATATATATTCACTGCATATGGAGCTAACTGCTATAAAAGCAATCCCATACAGAAATTTAGCCCCCTGCGCACGTTGCGTTCATTCACTCAATTCAAATGCCAATAAAGGAAAAAGCTTTCTTTCCTCAATACCCGTTTTTCCTGCTTTTCCTCCCCGTTCAAACTTTCTCCATGTAGTGATGAATATGCGACCGGAACATGGTGAAACTTACTGTCTAAAAAATTACACCACAAATGACCTATAATATTTAATGATTAGCAAAGATTAAGCCAAGCATTATGAACGTCTATCACTCTTAATTACAAAAGACGCAGATTCACATAAATATGTTAGCGCACTTATATAAATTTATTACCGGAACCAGATGATCTCTCTCTACTCGTACAATAAAAGTTCAGGGAAAAAAAAAAAAAAAAAAAAAAAAATTGTTTTCCAAAATTTAAAAGAAATATTTCTACAATCCAATTTTTGTATAAAGTCTACGGACATTACGCTCCTAATTTACATAAATCAGGAATTGAATAACCTCATTGGTACAAAACATCCGAACCTTCTATATTTCATAAAGAAAACTACGTTATCACCTTTCAACTCGTGCAGCTCTATACCCACCACCGATCTGACCAGAGAATCAATTATGATAAAGGGTCGACACCACACAGTACCGCGGATGATTAAATTTTAAAATCTACTCCATGCGGAAATTCAACGCTCCAAATTAGATTAGGAAATACTTGGTGAAAATTTATTATAAAATATTCTAACGTCAAAATTAATAATTTTCGAAAATAGTGAGAATTTATAAATTAACAATAAATACTGAAGAAAATCTTTCAAAACAACTGGTATGTTGGTCGAACTTTTTTTTTCTTTTTTAAACGGAGAAGCTTTTACACAAATAAATTGATATTTTACAAAAATCTTTCATTCCAAAATAGAATCTAGAATTGTGACTTAAAACTGATTATTAAAAAGAAATAAGTGAGGGATTACTTTGCACCCTCAATTTTACGTAACCTATCCCCCCCAAAATCTAAAACATCGTGATGAAGAGCGAGTTTACAAAGGGAAAGGATACAAGCTTTTACCCACCCACTTGAGCGACTGACACGCGTATCTCGAGCGTTGAGAGAATATATACACAATGTGTATCGTAAGTCCGTTTTCATGGTATTTTACATCAATATTTTTTGTATTTAGATTTCAGACAAGTGACGATACGAGTGACTATACAGATGAAGAGGTGGAAATTGTTTTGCAACATGCTGCTGGTAGAAGCCAGAGGGAGGCATGTCACCAGACTATTGTCACCTATTATTCCATGAACGACACCCTGATCCGCTATGACATGACAGGGACATATCAGGATGTCATTCATGGAATAACTGACATGCTTCCCTCTTACTTCTACCACAACATATCGCTCATTATCTGACCTATTTATATATAACTAGATAGATAGAGATATCAAATACTTCACAACAGAGGAATAAAGAATCTAGTAGGTCCTTTTTTGGAGGCCCTGAATAGGACTATTAGAAACTTTTACAAAACGAAACAAATAGTATCTTTAATAACACCCTTAAAAGTAACTTATCTATGTTAATCAACTATTTCTCCCAGAAATAAAGGAAGTATGAAAGTGGGGAAGTTTATTGACCCGTTAACCCATAAAACAACAGGATGGGTCACTGGATGATAATATAGATTCCTTCCCCATTCACTCTCATGAATCTAATCTTCCACGCAAACACGTAAGTGAAATTTTTTTTTCTATAAACTATATACGAATTCAATACTTACACCTAATTTTAACGAATTCAATACTTACACCTAATTTTAACGAATTCAATACTTACACCTAATTTTAACGAATTCAATACTTACACCTAATTTTAACGAATTCAATACTTACACCTAATTTTAACGAATTCAATACTTACACCTAATTTTAACGAATTCAATACTTACACCTAATTTAACGAATTCATACTTACACCTAATTTTAACGAATTCAATACTTACACCTAATTTTAACGAATTCAATACTTACACCTAATTTTAACGAATTCAATACTTGCACCTAATTTTAACGAATTCAATACTTGCACCTAATTTTAACGAATTCAATACTTGCACCTAATTTTAACGAATTCAATACTTGCACCTAATTTTAACGAATTCAATACTTGCACCTAATTTTAACGAATTCAATACTTGCACCTAATTTTAACGAATTCAATACTTGCACCTAATTTTAACGAATTCAATACTTGCACCTAATTTTAACGAATTCAATACTTGCACCTAATTTAACGAATTCAATACTTGCACCTAATTTTAACGAATTCAATACTTGCACCTAATTTTAACGAATTCAATACTTGCACCTAATTTTAACGAATTCAATACTTGCACCTAATTTTAACGAATTCAATACTTACACCTAATTTTAACGAATTCAATACTTACACCTAATTTTATCATATCAATAAATGTTTCGTGAATAAACTACAGTCCGGAATCAATTAAAAAAAACATTATTATCGCCTTCTTACGTATTTAGTATTTACACCCCTATTATGAAGAATGTAAAGGGCTGAAAGCATGAAAACACGTGCTTTAAGCCCAATTCGCCGATCGTGAACCATTTATTATTATTCATAACCTAAAATAACCACAACTGGTAATCGAGTTTCATTCATAAATTTTTGTTTTTAAATTGAACCAAGAATTTATATCCCCTTCACCAATCCTTTTAAACCGACAAACGTTCTTTGCAAGGACCCCAAACCCCTTTAACTAATGGACAAAACAATAACCGTAACCCTTTCAAAACCTCTTTTCCCGTCCACCCCATTGATTCCGACGCATATTCACATACACAATTTACTTCAAAGAATGTTTCTCAGGCAAACTTTTAAGCCATTTTAAGGAGTATAAAGCGGATCAAAAAACAAAAAGTACATTTATTTTTACGACCTTGCGAAGCGGTTTTATTATTATTATTATTATTATTATTATTTATATATATATATATATATGAGATATTAGTTTTGACCTGTTCGAAAGTTACATGGATGCTATTGTTTTCATTGATCGTTGTTGTTTTAAGTTTAATTACATTAAAATTCTTTTCCAATATGTTTGATGTAAAATTGTATTCCTGACAAAGCATGTGTGTGTAATACACACACACACACACACACACACACAACCGGGTTCTTTGTAAAAAAATATTGTATTCTTACAATGGCACTCTATTGTAAAGGGAATTGCTTACCCACCACTGGAATTTCAATGGATGTTTTCCTGCATTGTAACCATAATATACCCATTTAAAGGCTACATATATCCTTTTTGTTGCACGTTGTAAATACTTTTCTTGGTTGAATCAAAGTATGTTCGCATCACTTCCATTCCACACTAAACAATTTCATCCAGACAGTAATTTAACATCATAGGATGAAGAGAGAGTCGTAACTTTATTAAATAGTAGAACTTCACTACCTTCTTAACTGTAAAAGTAGATTGCGACTTTTTGTCTACTTTATAAAGATTCGAACACACGAGTTCGACATCGTGGTCGAAATTATACGGTCTCCGTTGGGTTAAGCCGAACAATTTATCACTGTGGAAACCTTCATATAAAATGGAAATTCTACCTCAACAAAACCCTTCAGAAATCTCCTCTCGTGTGAATGGGTATGGAAACTATTTTATATATAATATGAAAATTACGATGTAATGTACACAGACTTTGTAAAAGGTATTCGACAAGGGTAATCATGGAATAATAGCACATGAAGCGAAACACATGAATGGAAATAACAGGAAAATGGATCCATCACTTTCTTAGAGAACGTCAGCAAAGTTACAAGCCAAGCAAATATCATCAGAATCGGAAGTACCACAAGGAACAGTATTTGTTCCTCTGCTGTCCATTATTATGCTAATCGATGTAGATAACGAAGTAACCAACAACAATGTCTTGTCACCCCAGTAAAATACTAATCGAGTTTCGCTTTTCTTTCAAACCCATTTGAACTGTGTGATAACAGCAACTACACGACTGAACAACGCATATTGGCTAATATACCTGGGTCCATGAAGTGATTACTTAATGGCAAAACCATTGAAAATATTCGTGCAGACTTCCAGGCAGAGTTGCCACTCCAAAATTGGTAATTATGTATAAGACACGTTCAGTCATTTTGCACACCAAAATACATTTTTCTAGTAGTATTTGATGCGATTTGTTCAAATCTGACCTCCATTTCCCTCGGAAATGAGATCCAACAAAGTTATAGTACTTTGAAGTTTGGCTCATTTTCAAGGGAAATGGAGGTCAAAATCTAAGCAAAACACATCAAATACTAGAAAAATGTATTTCGGTATTAATTAGAACGTGACGCTACTCATATTATCCAAATTATGCTAGTTAAAAATTAAAAAAAAAAGGATAAAGTAGTTTGGCCGTAAAAAAAATAATAAAACCCTATAAATATTTCTATTGCTCGGGAGTCATTAGAATGCACTTCGTATATTAAATCCTCAAAATAATATTAGCACCCTTCACATGTCATCGCGACCAACATCTATGAAAAACTAACATAAGTGGAAGTAGTAACCTAAAAATACCAGTTCATATGTTTTCATGACGTCACCAGGCAAATATTGGAAGGGCGGGAAGAAAATGCCGCAAAAATGTCATAATATTCAAATCTACATAATTTGGTAAGGACGCATCTGCGAACATAGTGACTTATATCAAAATGAGAAAATTATGCTTTAGTATTTTATAATTATATTTGCTTTTGATATTCTGAACGTGACGATATTCATATTATCCCTAAAATTTTTAAATAAAGCCATTTTAAGGACCCATGTAAAAATTAATATATTGATCACACACACATCACACGCATTATAAAAAGTTTTTTTTATATTTTAGCTGCAACCCCCTTCACTATGGAATAAAACTTTTCAAGTTTGTAGTGAATACTCTTATTTTAGTTTCAAGATAAATGTTAATTTTACCGTCTTGAATTTCGGAATAGCTATAAATTCATTTTAAATTAGTTACCCATCATAATTCAATTGTAAACACATTAATACTAATTTTATGTATACTGTATTATTTTATTGTATGTAAACATAATTAATTATATATCACAATTGTCAGTTAATTATTATATTCAATAATTATTTTAATCTAATACCATGTCCATTTTGCAAATAAATAATAGAAATCCAAGGGTTATATTTCCATCCTTGGTACTGTCGCAGTTTCGCCTAACGGACTCAATACGGCTAGTGAGATAATCACTGGTTGGCACTTAACCAGCGGCAGTGCTTATGGCTACATCATCCAGGTTAACCTATACCGGATAGATGCGCTACGGTCCCAAGCCGTAGCTTGCCTAGGCCCAACGACGACGACGACGAAAACCAACAATTGGTGACCCCGGAGTTGGATTCCCCCCTTTTACCCGAACGACTAGGACTAGACTGTAACGCGTTCGTGCCCATCCCCCTTTTACCCGAACGACTAGGACTAGACTGTAACGTCGTTCGTGCCCATCACCCCTTCACCCGAGCGACTAGGACCAGACTGTAACGTCGCTCGTGCCCTCTGCCCCTCACCCCTGCCCGTGCGCTCTGTGCCTGCGCTCGTCTCAACCTCCACTCCTTCGTTGGTAACTTGTCGTCTTGCTTGTACGTCAGCAAGCATAGAAGATGCCTGACGACGCTGGTGCCATCTCCCACTTGAGCGTAAAGCTCCCCGTCTTCTGGCCGGGTGATCCATTTATTTGGTTCCACCAAGTGGAATCACAATTCAACTTGGGAAGGATCACCGCTAGCAGGACAAAATACGATCATGTTTTGTCCTCTACCAGCGAGCATCATCTCTGAAGTCCGTGACGTCATCGTGTCTACTTCCACGAGTGAGGACCCATACAACGATCTGAAGTCTGTCATCCTGTGCCGCACCACTGTCTCCGAGCGTGAGAACTACATCAGTTAATCTCAAAAGAAGAACTTGGAGACCGTAAGCCCACTCAAATGCTGAGGGCTATGCAGTGCGCTCTAGGCGAACGCGCACAAACCTTCGATAAGGACATCTTTAGACAGTTGTTCTGCAGAAACTTCCTCCATCAGCTCAGCGTGTCTTGGCCACTATGGATCCTGCTACTCCAGTTGATAAACTAGCAGAAACTGCCGACAAAGTAGTGGAGATTGACACAGCTCCGGTCAACAACGTGAACACACAATCGGAACTGGAGTTGAAAGTGGAAGAGTTAAGTCAACAACTCAACCACGTTTGTTCTCTGCTACAAAATCAACGGCAAAGAAGCCATTTTCGGTCAAGATTTACGAAGAGGCATCGTTCGAGTTCCGGGAAGATCTGCTTCTACCACTGTAAATTTGGAAAGAAGGCTAGGAAGTGCATCTCCCCTTGCAATTTTTCGTCGGAAAACCCCAGCAGCGAGTCCTAATGGCGTCTAGTACTCGCACTGCCAACCTGTTATTCATAAGGACAGGAACTCTGGTGTCAATTTCTTGGTCGATACCGGAGCGTCAGTCAGTGTATTCCCTAAAAAATCTGGTCATACGCACTCGGAATCTCCGCCTCTATACGCTGCTAACGGTTCACGCATACCCACGTACGGTACTCAGTCGCGTGAACTAAACTTGGGCCTTCACCGATCCTTCAAGTGGATTTTCATCTGTGCTCAAGTGCAGCATCCCATAATCGGCGCTGACTTCCTCAGCATTTCAAACTCCTGGGGATCTTGACAGCGACGCTTATGCGACCAGGCCACACTGCTTCTGTTCTTGCCAAACAGGTTGCCCTTCCGGACGCCTCGAACTCTGCACTTTCCCTCGTTCCCCCTAATTCCATGTACCAGTGCCTTTTCCAGCGATATCCAGGAATTCTTCAACCGATGCAGATGGGTGATACCATTAAGCACACCATTACCCATCACATTACAACAAAAGGTCCCCCTGTGTTTGCAAAACCCAGACGTCTTGCCCGGACAAACTGAAAGCTGCCAAATCAGAATTCCAGCTTATGATAGATCTTGGGATAATAAGACCTTCCAAAAGCAGTTGGTCCTCTCCCCTACACCTGGTCCAGAAGTCAGGAGACTGGAGACCATGTGGGGATTACCGGTTTTTGAATTCGACAACCACCCGGACCGATATCCGGTACCAAATGTCCAAGACTTTACTTCTCTTCTCCACGGCAAATCTATCTTCAGTAAAATAGACCTCGTTAAGGCTTTCCACCACATTCCCGTAGAGCCTTCGGATATTCCAAGACTGCAGTTTGTACACCATTTGGGTTATTCGAATTTGTGAAGATGCCGTTCGGGCTACGGAATGCTGCGCAAACCTTTCAGAGGTTTATAGATGAGTCACCAGAGGCTTAGACTTTGTTTATGCCTACATCGATGATTTGCTTGTGGCCAGCTCAACGGAAGAGGAACATAAGGAACATCTTCCACTCCTCTTTCAACGCTTAGAACAATACGGTGTTACTATTAATGCATCTAAGTGTGTGTTTGCACAGCCAACCTTGGAATTTCTTGGTCACACGATTTCGCAGCACGGAATTACCCCCCTTCAGGACAAGTGTGAAGTGATAAAAAATTACCCTATGCCAAATAATCAGCGTGAGTTACGTCGGTTTCTAGGTTTGGTAAATTATTACCACAAGTTCATTAAAAACTGTGCCAGTGTTCTTGCTCCTCTACACGCTATGATCACACACAAACGCAAGGTAACGAAATTGGTATGGTGTAGCGATAGTTTACAGGCGTTCGACAATGCCAAAAATGCTATCAATAGTGCATTGTCTCTGTCATTTCCTATCAGTGACGGTCGATGCATCAGATGTTGCGATCGGTGGGGTGTTGGAACAAACCATTAATGGTCAACAAGCACCCATCGCGTTTTACTCGAAAAAGCTGCAGCCAGCCCAAACGCGTTATAGTGCTTTCGGACGTGAACTTCTTGCTATTACTTAAAGTGAAGCATTTTCAACATTTCCTGAAGGCCGAGAGTTTTGTGTTTTTACCGACACAAACCTTTGGTCACTGTCTTCAATAAAAACAGCTGTAACCACTCTCCCAGAGTCATCAGGCAACTCGATTATATCTCGCAATTTACCACAGATATCCGCCACATCAAAGGTGTCTTGAACACTCCAGCGGATGCACTTTCAAGAACAGAGATTACTTCTGTTACCCTCAGCTCTACACTGTGGAATGCTATTGCCACAGGACCAAGATAAGGATACGGAACTACAAGACCTGCTCAGAGAAGACTCCACTCACTCACTTTCCCTCAAGAAAATGAGTATGCCAGGATTGTCTGTGCCCCTCTATTGCGACGTATCAACAGCTGCTATTCGCCTTATGTCCCTCCATGTCACAGACAAGCAGTCTTCACGGATCTTCATAAGCCCTCCCATCCTGGTATCCGAGCTTCGCAACACCTGGTTACCTCTCGCTTTGTTTGGCCCTCGATGCGGAAGGATGTCAAACATTGGACCAAAACGTGCCTTGCCTGCCAGCGTGCCAAAGTCCAAAGGCACACCAGGTCCCCCTTTGACGCATTTCCGCCCCCATCCCAGCGATTTGAGGTAATTCATGTAGACATTGTTGGCCCTCTTCCAGTGATTCAAGGCCAACGTTATCTGCTCACCTGTCTCGACCGCTTTTCCAGATGGCCTGAAGCCATCCCACTTCCTGATATCCAAGCGGACACTGTTGCAAGAGCCTTTCTTCATGGATGGGTATCAAGATTTGGATTGCCGACAAAAGTCATCACTGACCAAGGTCGCCAATTTGAGTCTTCGCTTTGAAGAAATTTACCAGCTTGTTGGGTACAGTACATGCGCATACCTGTGCGTATCATCCGCAAGCTAACGGCCTCGTCGAACGCTTCCATCGCCAGCTGAAGTCATCCCTTGTGTGTCACGAAGACCCATTGGATGGATAAGCTTCCACTCGTGTTGCTTGGTATTCGCTCTGCATTTAAGAGTGATCTGAAGACTACAGCGGCCGAACTAGTCTATGGAACAACACTGCGGCTACCAGGTGGCTACTTCACTGCAGGGGATAAGTCATGTGATCCTACGGAATTCGCTCAAACACTTTCCTCTCACATGCAGTCCCTTCAGCCTGTTCCCCCTCGATTGACTAGCCAACAGAACATCTTTGTTTCCCCAGCCCCCAGTCTTGCACCCACGTTTTCGTTCGTGTACCTGTCCCAAAACGGCCTCTCCAATGTCCATATGACGGGCCCTATGAAGTTCTCCGACGTACGCGCAAATCATTTCTCATCCAGCGCGGTTCCAAGGTCGACAAGGTTTCTATCGTTGTCTTAAGCCTGCGTTTTTGGAATCAACCTTAAGCGAGGTACATGTAGCTACCAAAAAGGTCCAGGGGAAATCTGTGTCGTTCGGAACTCTTTGAACTTCCTCTCTGGTGGGGGAGTGTGTAGTGAATACTCTTATTTTAGTTTCAGATAAATGTTAATTTACGTCTTGAATTCGGAATAGCTATAAATTCATTTTAAATTAGTTACCCATCATAA
Organism: Bathynomus jamesi; assembly: GCA_023014485.1. Classification (NCBI taxonomy): domain Eukaryota; kingdom Metazoa; phylum Arthropoda; class Malacostraca; order Isopoda; family Cirolanidae; genus Bathynomus; species Bathynomus jamesi. The sequence goes on from JAJOZX010007547.1 coordinate 179,535, forward strand.
TTCAATTGTAAACCACATTAATACTAATTTTATGTATACTGTATTATTTTATTGTATGTAAACATAATTAATATATATCACAATTGTCAGTTAATTATTTATATTCAAAATAATTATTTTAATCTAATACCATGTCCATTTTGCAAATAAATAATAGAAATCCAAGGGTATATTTCCATCCTTGGTACTGTCGCAGTTTCGCCTAACGGACTCAATACGGCTAGTGAGATAATCACTGGTTGGCACTTAACCAGCGGCAGTGCTTATGGCACATCATCCAGGTTAACCTATACCGGATAGATGCGCTACGGTCCCAAGCCGTAGCTTGCCTAGGCCCAACGACGACGACGACGAACAAGTTCATTGTGTCTATAGTGACCACTTTTTATATCAGCATAAAACTGTAAAGTCTATAGCTATAAATAAAAAAAAAATAGATGAATAGCTCAGAAGGAAAGGATTGAAA
>JAJOZX010007547.1:185000-213607 GCA_023014485.1 Bathynomus jamesi
TAAGTCGGATAAACACGATCGTGACTCAGAGAGGAGGGATTTTAAATTATGTTTCGTTTAATATTTAAATCTATTCATAAATTTATCACTTCTATTTAGTCCCGAAGTTGTTTTAGCGATCAACAGCCGAAATTTCTCTATATTCAAAATTTGAAAAACGGAAATGCGTCCGATTTTGATTAACATCGAAAACAGTACTATACAAGGTGTCCATAAAGTCACGCAAGTGAATATGGTAATGACCACCATATTCACTTGCGTGACTTTATGAACACACTAAGTAATTCAAGAAATACCTCAATAATAATAATAATAATAATAATAAATTATTATTATTATTATTATTGTCTACACTAGGTCAGGTAGCTAGCTGCGAATTTTGCTAAATAAGGCCTAATCTAAAATTTCACCAAAATCCTTGGCCTTATACAAAACAGCGCGCGCGCGCGCGCACACCACTATAAGCGGTGCATTTTCAGATGAACAGAAACCCAAATATAAAGCACTAAAAAAACTGACGAGGAAGGACTAGTACTCACCGAAAGCAACCTTTGTCTCCATCGGATAATTGCTGGGAAGGAGAGAATGAAATCTTCCCCAGGCGGCGGCGGCGGAGGATGGCATGGAGGGAAGACGAGCGGGGGAGGTGCAGCGGTCCTTCTTCTCATTAAGAAAATGTCTAATTAAGGAACTCTACCTTCTTCAGTTTCAACGGGAGTAAATATAGTCTCTTTTTGTATCAAGGTCGAAATTATTCATTTTAAAAGGTCTTTCATTATTCAATCTTCGATAAAAATATCGGTAATCTTTAATCTCCCTTAAAAAAAAATTGTCTTGAACGTCATTTTCTATTTTAAAATATTCTGTTTCTATTTATTTGATAATATAATGTTTCTTAATTTGCAATTCAGATAATTTATTTATTTCCTAAAAATACAATGAAAAAAAATATATATACACATTACACAGTGTATATGTATATACAGGGTGTCCGAGAATTATCTGTACAATTTTTGGCTGTTATTAAAAGTCAGCCATGAAGTGTAGAAATTCCAGTGTTGTCCCATTTTACAGAGAATCTCATTAAGTTTTTTCTGATACCAAGTTTTGACAAGTTTTTTAGAAATTCCAGTGTCCGAAAATTATCTGTACAAGTTCATCTTTTAATAAAATTCTTGATAACACACGTAAAATTCTTAAACAAGATTATTTAGAATCTGTATTTTCAAAAGTTTCTTTTATTAAAGTAATGTTGTTACAAACATTCGATATGTGCACCATTAGTGATTCGCAAAACATCCAATCGATACTCCAAATGTTGCCATGTACGCTGCAGCATATCCACATCAATTCGCTCAATAGCAGCTGTGATTCTTGCTTTTAAATCATCAATGTCTGTCACCCGAGTACATTTCAAAAAAACTTCTCAAAACGTGGTATCAGAAAAAACTTAATGAGATTCTCTGTAAAATGGGACAACACTGGAATTTCTACACTTCATGGTTGACTTTTAATAACAGCCAAAATTGTACAGATAATTCTCGGACACCCTGTATATATATATATATATATATATATATATATATATATATATATATATATATATATATATATATAATTCAGTGGCGACTGGCGTATAGGAGCGATGGAGCGGTCGCTCCCCTTGCTTGAAACGATAAATATTAATTTAACAGATAAAAATATATTAATTTTAAGATATTAAAATAATATTCTTAAATTATATTTTAAAAATTCATGTGACATATCATGATTCATGAGGCATTTTGAGTAAGCCTTCATACAGTACATGATATTCTAAACTTATAACATAGCTTCAAACAGCGTACCGCTGTTTGAATACAAAATAATATTGCAGCCGAATGGAGCGATAGATTTTTCGCTCAAGTATATATAAATTATATTTTACTGTTGTAATGAAAATATAAGTACAATCGCGAATTTTTTTTATAATAACAACTTTATTTTTACTAATAGTTACTTCAGTAATAATGATATAAGCCATTTATATGTATTTTATTGAAATTATTACTTATTTGTAATTAACTAGAATTGTACGTCTGGCATAGCCGCATATGTTAATACAAGTACTCTTGTGAGCGGCAGTTGGATTCGCACTAGCCTATTGTGAGTCCGTGTTGTCGTACAGTGGTACATTATTATAGTCAAATAGTCCTGTTCAACAATTATTTTTATATTTTATTAAAATATTTTTTTAATACAAATTTATGGCTTCTTTTGACATATAAGTACCGTACGGAAGCACCATGTGATTGTTTATGTACTACAATTCTAAAAATTATAAATTTTATGAAATAGCACCCCCATACATTTATACCACGAGTCGCCACTGATATATATATATATATATATATATATATATATATATATATATATATATAAAAGAGAGAGAGAGAGAGAGAGAGAGAGAGAGAGAGAGAGAGATACAAGGATAAGAAGAATCCTCAAAGACCTTCCGGTCCACTCTGGGAGGTTCCTGTTATTAAATAAGTATTTTCCTTTCAACTATTCTAGCAGTAGTAAAAAACTGGATAGAATAGTTCTCTCCCCACCCTCCGCTCCCTCCCTGCCTGCCTGCCAGAGGCAGGAACGGAAAAAGGTTGAAGAAAATACCTTCACTCCCGAAAAAGTAGCCAAGGAAATTTTACAGGAAAGTGGAGAATATACAGGGTGTCCCGTAAGTCTGGACCCATAGGGAAAAATAATAAAATTACAAAATAGTCCAAAAATTTATTACATAATCTGTTCAAAGTGTCCGCTGTTGTGTCGCACACATAGTTGAAGACGCAATCTCCACTGCGACAGCACTTTCTGAATCACAGTCGCAGAAATTTCTTGACACGCCTCCACAATGCGTGCTTTAAGGTGGAAAATGTTCTGAAGTTTGACCTCGTACACTTTGGCTTTCAAGTGGCCCCACAAATAAAACTCCAGCGGAGTAAGATCATAATAAAAAATAATAATAAAAATAATAATAAAATATATTATAAATAAATTTTTGGACTATTTTGTAATTTTATTATTTTTCCCTATGGGTCCAGACTTACGGGACACCCTGTATAAAAAAGCTCTAATTAGCATGCCCACAGAGACACCATGCAAGCGAACTCCTGCGGAGTTACATTATGTTTTAGTCTTAAACCAGGGGTGGGGAAACCCTCGCCCGCGGGCGAAATTTCGCCCACGAGCTAATTTAAATTCGCCCGCTTAGGTATTTATTATTTACTAAAAATTATTTATTTACAGCCCAGCAAATAGCTTTTTAAAAAATTAAAATACATCTTATGTACAGCGTGTCCCAAAGAAATGTATACCCACTTTGTTCGATAATACCAACTATGAGGATAATAAATATATTACTTTTTATATGTTTTTTAATAAAGAATGTTCTCCTAAATCTAAATATGTAATTATTTTTATTAAAAATTGAAAAACAAAAAAGTTACAGATGTTTAAATTATAATTATTATTTTCGAGACTTCATGTGCGATATTTTCTAATATTTTTGCACGTATACGAGATAAGTTTGAAACCGACGGCACTGTGCAAAACTTACAAAAACAACGTTCTGGAAGACGTCGAACATCTTAGATAAAGTGTCATTTAACCATGGAATTTGTAAATTTTTTGAATTAACTAATAATTACAACATTTATGCTTCAATATCAACACTAAACATAAGTATCTCAAAACAGTCGGTTAAAATATTAGAAAATATCGCACATGAAGTCTCGAAAATAATAATTATAATTTAAACATCTGTAACTTTTTTGTTCTTCATTTTTAATAAAAATAATTACATATTTAGATTCAGGAGAAAATTCTTTATTAAAAAACATATAAAAAGTAATATATTTATTATCCTCATAGCTGGTATTATCGAACAAAGTGGGTATACATTTCTTTGGGACACGCTGTATATAAGCTTAAAATTTGCCAGCGCCCGCGGAGGTGTTTATGTTATCGATTTTCGCCCTTGGTACTGAAAAGTTTCCCCACCCCTGTGACTTAAACCATGAGAGTATTCAGTACTTTGTCTAGCCTATTTTTTAAACACATTTACACTTTGCCTGGAAACAACCTCTGAGGGAAGTTGGTTCCAGATATTAACTATTTTATAGGAAAAGAAATTTCCGCAGACAGAGGTCCTAAATGTCTTTAGTTCCAGTTTAAACCCATTATTTCTTGTCGGATTGGCATTAAGTGAGAATAAGTTTCTGTAATCTACCCTGTCTATTCCATTGAGCATCTTGAAGACTTGAATAAGCTGACCACGCAACCTCCTCGTCTCTAAGGTAAACAGATTTAGGCGCTCCAATCTCCGTTGGTAGTTTTGCATTCTCATTGAAGTGATCAATTTTGTAGCCCTTGCTTATACCCTTTCTAACCTTTCTGTATCCTTCCTGAGGGATGTAGTCCAAAACTGCGCACAGTATTCCAGTTGAGGTCTGACGAGTGAATTATAAAGGGACATTACAGTCTCCTTGTTCGGAAACTGGAACTGTCTTTTAATATAACCTAATATTTTTAAGGCCCTCTTTTCGACTTCTGCACAGTGCTTCGACGGTTTCAGATCGTTGCTGATATAGACTCCTAAGTCTTTCTCTAGATCGGTCTCAGTCAAGTTCCTTCCCAAGAGAGAGTAATCGGTCTTCGGGTTTTTATAACCTATGTGCATTACCTTAACATTTGTCCAAGTTGAATGGCATCTGCCAAGTAGCAGACCATTCGCCCAACCTGTCAAGATCATTCTGAAGCGTTCTTACGCCCTCCTCAGTACCTACACTACTTCCTAATTTCGTATCGTCTACAAATTTGGAGATTGTACTTAGAAGCCCGACGTCTTTATCATAAAAAGTAAAGGACCAAGAACGGAACCCTGTGGGACACCACTGGTCACGGGCGCCCACTCCGAAGCCACTCCATTTATTACCATTCTCTGCTTTCTATCTTTTAACCAATCCTCAATCCAGTTGGAAACGAGCCCGGTGATTCCTAGTCCTCTGATTTTAGCCATCAATCTCGCGTGATGGACTTTGTCAAACGCTTTTTGAAAATCAAGATACACTATCTCTATTGCCCTACTTTCATCGAGAGAGAGAGAGGGGGGTTCGCTATACCGACTTAATCGGGTGGTTAATGGATCGGAAAAGACGGTTTAACTGGCCTTAAGGTCATAGAGCCAACATACGTTACGAATAACATTGTAAAACTATTACAAACAGGAGTTTATGCACTTATCTTTATAAAAAAAATAATGGATGCCAAACATGGCGGATCGCCTTGTGTAGCTGTTCCGACCGACCAAGCAATGAGCATCAATTGCCTTTAGCATTACTTACTTACTTTATGCGAGTTCGAACGACGGTTCAGGATCCCGCCTCATAGGAATTTTTTTTTCCGATTGGTTTTAAAAACTCAAATGTCACAACGACGTTACCGCAAACATATCTTTTGCGGTCGTGTAGATGTTAATGCTTCAGATAGAAAAGTCAGTGAAGAGTCGTGTTTTTTTTTTTTTTTTTGATGATAATGTCTAATAAGAATTTAATGCTTCGTTTGTGAGAATTTAATAAGGTTTTGGTTAATAAAGAAGAAAATAATGTTTAATAAAACATTTAATTATAGTTTGTATGTAAATAAGAAATTAATAATGTTTTGTTTGAAATTAAAAATATAAAAATATGAATTGGCAACACATGATATGTGCCGCGGCTGAAATGCTCTAAATCGAGTCTCGGGACGGGGTTTGCTCCGATTAGGTGTTTTTTTTGTATTACTATGTTATTGTAAATTAAAATATTAAATCGTCTCTTTCTCCGCGATTAAATGTTAATGATAGTCCTCACTCGTGTTCCCGCGTTTGTTCAATTGTTTCGGCATAAATAAAGTGTCAGTAAATAAAAGTGTGTAATTATCCTGGTTCCTTTGCTGTTCGAAATCAAAATGCCGGCCATGGCTACCCGTCTGCCCGTGTTTATAAAGTACAGTGAAGCGAGTGTAAAGAGAAGAAAGAGCAATGATAAAAGAAAAGTAATAAATTAAAGTAAATAACAATAAAACAATGAGTGTACGCTACAAGGACGCTCAAGGACCTCAAGGACGCTCCTTCTGAAGCCACACACTTTACCCAACGATCCTGTCACTGTTGAAAACATTTTCCGAAAGCACTTTTCGGAATTGCCAAAAGCTGCTCCGTCGAATTTCTTTCAATGGTCTCAACATCATCGAATTAGTGTCCTTTCACGGTTTGTTTGAGTTTCGGAAACCAAAAAGAAGTCGCATGGAGCCAAATCCGGCGAATATAGAGGCTGTTGAACTTGGGGAGGTAGCGTTTTTGGCCAAAAATTGCTGGAGAAGTTGCGACGAGTGAAATGGCGCGTTATCGTGATGAATCATCCAATCTCCAGACTTCCACTTTTGCGGCCATATCCTCCGAACTGGTTCACGTAGACGTCTCAAAACTTCAATGTGAAATTCCATATTCTCCGGATTTGACTCCATGCGACTTTTTTCTGTTTCCGAAGCTCAAACAAACCCTGAAAGGACACCGATTCGATGATGTTAAGTCCATGAAAAGAAATTCGACGGAGCAGCTTTTGGCCATTCCGAAAAGTGCTTTCGAGAAATGTTTTCAACAGTGGCAGGATCGTTGGGCAAAGTGTGTGGCTTCAAAAGGAGCGTACCTTGAAGGAGATTAAGCCCCAAACCCTATAAGTACCATATTCTGTCTACAATCGTATCAGTCCGGATACCTTTTGAACAAACCTCGTATACTTCATATATATACACTTCTGTATGAAACGAAAGATAAAGACTATTGGTCTCGATTACAATACTTGAAACTCTACCCTCTGCAAAGACGCGAGTGGTACACAATAATATACATATGGAAAATACTCGAGGGATTTGTCCCTAACCTTAGGAATGAAATGGAAAACTGGAATGAGAGAAGAGGCAGACTTTGTGTTGTCCCAGCTGCGGTGGGACAGGGGGCCATGAAAACGAGGAAGAGAAATGTCCTCAGAATATGAGGCCCAAAGCACTTTAATGTTCTGCTGAAAGGAGTGATGAACCTCTAGCACATCGACCCGAATAATTTCTTGAACCATCTGGACAGGTTCTTGTGCAAAGTCCATGACTTGAGGAGGGCAGGAGGAGATCGGAAAGCAATTCCCTCCTTCACGAAATTCCGCAAAGAGGCGGGATGATGCAGAAGGGTCGATCCTGAACCGTCATTCAAACTCTCGTAAAGTCAAAGTCAGTTAAGTCATAGATGACGCGTATTGAACCTTAAATTGGCTGAACACTGAACAGCCAAACTTTGATATTCGATTTTTTTTACAAGTACACGATTCTCAAATAAACGAAAGTAAGTCTTGTATACCCACATGATATATATACGACTTAGTTTTTCTTTTTACCAAGAGAATGTTTTACGAAGCAGACACGTGTTTACAACTGCGAGAGAAGTTCACTTCACCCGCAGCAGCTAGTGAATAAAATTCTTTTTAATCACAATAATATTTTAAAATTAAATTTCATTTATCGAAATAAAATTAACCCCCATTTAAATTTTTTTTATTTATGAAAATTAATAATTTGTTGATTCCAAAATTAATTTTCTTATTTTTTCTCCTCAAATAAGAAAATTTTATTATTATTATTCCATAAAATCCAGTTTAATTTCTTTTAAAATATTTATAAGGCAATTTTAAATCGGAAAATATAAACCTTATTCAAATGTTCAATCTGACTGCCAAAAGCACACGTCTAAATGATTATCACCAAATAAATTCAAATAAGTGTTCTGTCATAGCCCAACTGAGAATTTCTAAATATATTCGATACCGCTTCCGGTCGATCAGCGAAATTAAGCGACAGTGCGTCTGGGTGATAGTTGGATGGGTGATAGTTGGATGGGTGATAGTTGGATGGGTGATAGTTGGATGGGTGATAGTTGGATGGGTGATAGTTGGATGGGTGATAGTTGGATGGGTGATAGTTGGATGGGTGATAGTTGGATGGGTGATAGTTGGATGGGTGATAGTTGGATGGGTGATAGTTGGATGGGTGATAGTTGGATGGGTGATAGTTGGATGGGTGATAGTTGGATGGGTGATAGTTGGATGGGTGATAGTTGGATGGGTGATAGTTGGATGGGTGATAGTTGGATGGGTGATAGTTGGATGGGTGATAGTTGGATGGGTGATAGTTGGATGGGTGATAGTTGGATGGGTGATAGTTGGATGGGTGATAGTTGGATGGGTGATAGTTGGATGGGTGATAGTTGGATGGGTGATAGTTGGATGGGTGATAGTTGGATGGGTGATAGTTGGATGGGTGATAGTTGGATGGGTGATAGTTGGATGGGTGATAGTTGGATGGGTGATAGTTGGATGGGTGATAGTTGGATGGGTGATAGTTGGATGGGTGATAGTTGGATGGGGTGATAGTTGGATGGGTGATAGTTGGATGGGTGATAGTTGGATGGGTGATAGTTGGATGGGTGATAGTTGGATGGGTGATAGTTGGAGGGTGATAGTTGGATGGGTGATAGTTGGATGGGTGATAGTTGGATGGGTGATAGTTGGATGGGTGATAGTTGGATGGGTGATAGTTGGATGGGTGATAGTTGGATGGGTGATAGTTGGATGGGTGATAGTTGGATGGGTGATAGTTGGATGGGTGATAGTTGGATGGGTGATAGTTGGATGGGTGATAGTTGGATGGGTGATAGTTGGATGGGTGATAGTTGGATGGGTGATAGTTGGATGGTGATAGTTGGATGGGTGATAGTTGGATGGGTGATAGTTGGATGGGTGATAGTTGGATGGGTGATAGTTGGATGGGTGATAGTTGGATGGGTGATAGTTGGATGGGTGATAGTTGGATGGGTGATAGTTGGATGGGTGATAGTTGGATGGGTGATAGTTGGATGGGTGATAGTTGGATGGGTGATAGTTGGATGGGTGATAGTTGGATGGGTGATAGTTGGATGGGTGATAGTTGGATGGGTGATAGTTGGATGGGTGATAGTGGATGGGTGATAGTTGGATGGGTGATAGTTGGATGGGTGATAGTTGGATGGGTGATAGTTGGATGGGTGATAGTTGGATGGGTGATAGTTGGATGGGTGATAGTTGGATGGGTGATAGTTGGATGGGTGATAGTTGGATGGGTGATAGTTGGATGGGTGATAGTTGGATGGGTGATAGTTGGATGGGTGATAGTTGGATGGGTGATAGTTGGATGGGTGATAGTTGGATGGGTGATAGTTGGATGGGTGATAGTTGGATGGGTGATAGTTGGATGGGTGATAGTTGGATGGGTGATAGTTGGATGGGTGATAGTGGATGGGTGATAGTTGGATGGGTGATAGTTGGATGGGTGATAGTTGGATGGGTGATAGTTGGATGGGTGATAGTTGGATGGGTGATAGTTGGATGGGTGATAGTTGGATGGGTGATAGTTGGATGGGTGATAGTTGGATGGGTGATAGTTGGATGGGTGATAGTTGGATGGGTGATAGTTGGATGGGTGATAGTTGGATGGGTGATAGTTGGATGGGTGATAGTTGGTGGGTGATAGTTGGATGGGTGATAGTTGGATGGGTGATAGTTGGATGGGTGATAGTTGGATGGGTGATAGTTGGATGGGTGATAGTTGGATGGGTGATAGTTGGATGGGTGATAGTTGGATGGGTGATAGTTGGATGGGTGATAGTTGGATGGGTGATAGTTGGATGGTGATAGTTGGATGGGTGATAGTTGGATGGGTGATAGTTGGATGGGTGATAGTTGGATGGGTGATAGTTGGATGGGTGATAGTTGGATGGGTGATAGTTGGATGGGTGATAGTTGGATGGGTGATAGTTGGATGGGTGATAGTTGGATGGGTGATAGTTGGATGGGTGATAGTTGGATGGGTGATAGTTGGATGGTGATAGTTGGATGGGTGATAGTTGGATGGGTGATAGTTGGATGGGTGATAGTTGGATGGGTGATAGTTGGATGGGTGATAGTTGGATGGGTGATAGTTGGATGGGTGATAGTTGGATGGGTGATAGTTGGATGGGTGATAGTTGGATGGGTGATAGTTGGATGGGTGATAGTTGGATGGGTGATAGTTGGATGGGTGATAGTTGGATGGGTGATAGTTGGATGGGTGATAGTTGGATGGGTGATAGTTGGATGGGTGATAGTTGGATGGGTGATAGTTGGATGGGTGATAGTTGGATGGGTGATAGTTGGATGGGTGATAGTTGGATGGTGATAGTTGGATGGGTGATAGTTGGATGGGTGATAGTTGGATGGGTGATAGTTGGATGGGTGATAGTTGGATGGGTGATAGTTGGATGGGTGATAGTTGGATGGGTGATAGTTGGATGGGTGATAGTTGGATGGGTGATAGTTGGATGGGTGATAGTTGGATGGGTGATAGTTGGATGGGTGATAGTTGGATGGGTGATAGTTGGATGGGTGATAGTTGGATGGGTGATAGTTGGATGGGTGATAGTTGGATGGGTGATAGTTGGATGGGTGATAGTTGGATGGGTGATAGTTGGATGGGTGATAGTTGGATGGGTGATAGTTGGATGGGTGATAGTTGGATGGGTGATAGTTGGATGGGTGATAGTTGGATGGGTGATAGTTGGATGGGTGATAGTTGGATGGGTGATAGTTGGATGGGTGATAGTTGGATGGGTGATAGTTGGATGGGTGATAGTTGGATGGGTGATAGTTGGATGGGTGATAGTTGGATGGGTGATAGTTGGATGGGTGATAGTTGGATGGGTGATAGTTGGATGGGTGATAGTTGGATGGGTGATAGTTGGATGGGTGATAGTTGGATGGGTGATAGTTGGATGGGTGATAGTTGGATGGGTGATAGTTGGATGGGTGATAGTTGGATGGGTGATAGTTGGATGGGTGATAGTTGGATGGGTGATAGTTGGATGGGTGATAGTTGGATGGGTGATAGTTGGATGGGTGATAGTTGGATGGGTGATAGTTGGATGGGTGATAGTTGGATGGGTGATAGTTGGATGGGTGATAGTTGGATGGGTGATAGTTGGATGGGTGATAGTTGGATGGGTGATAGTTGGATGGGTGATAGTTGGATGGGTGATAGTTGGATGGGTGATAGTTGGATGGGTGATAGTTGGATGGGTGATAGTTGGATGGGTGATAGTTGGATGGGTGATAGTTGGATGGGTGATAGTTGGATGGGTGATAGTTGGATGGGTGATAGTTGGATGGGTGATAGTTGGATGGGTGATAGTTGGATGGGTGATAGTTGGATGGGTGATAGTTGGATGGGTGATAGTTGGATGGGTGATAGTTGGATGGGTGATAGTTGGATGGGTGATAGTTGGATGGGTGATAGTTTGGATGGGTGATAGTTGGATGGGTGATAGTTGGATGGGTGATAGTTGATGGGTGATAGTTGGATGGGTGATAGTTGGATGGGTGATAGTTGGATGGGTGATAGTTGGATGGGTTAGTTGGATGGGTGATAGTTGGATGGGTGATAGTTGGATGGTGATAGTTGGATGGGTGATAGTTGGATGGGTGATAGTTGGATGGGTGATAGTTGGATGGGTGATAGTTGGATGGGTGATAGTTGGATGGGTGATAGTTGGATGGGTGATAGTTGGATGGGTGATAGTTGGATGGGTGATAGTTGGATGGGTGATAGTTGGATGGGTGATAGTTGGATGGGTTAGTTGGATGGGTGATAGTTGGATGGGTGATAGTTGGATGGGTGATAGTTGGATGGGTGATAGTTGGATGGGTGATAGTTGGATGGGTGATAGTTGGATGGGTGATAGTTGGATGGGTGATAGTTGGATGGGTGATAGTTGGATGGGTGATAGTTGGATGGGTGATAGTTGGATGGGTGATAGTTGGATGGGTGATAGTTGGATGGGTGATAGTTGGATGGGTGATAGTTGGATGGGTGATAGTTGGATGGGTGATAGTTGGATGGGTGATAGTTGGATGGTGATAGTTGGATGGGGATAGTTGGATGGGGGATAGTTGGATGGGGGATAGTTGGATGGGGGATAGTTGGATGGGGGATAGTTGGATGGGGGATAGTTGGATGGGGATAGTTGGATGGGGGCTAGTTGGATGGGGGCTAGTTGGATGGGGCTAGTTGGATGGGGGATAGTTGGATGGGGGATAGTTGGATGGGGGATAGTTGGATGGGGGATCGTCCTCCGCGTCCAGATGATGTAGCGACCCGTGGCTCGAATCCCGAGTAAAGCCGTCTCCTCCGTCATATGACCTTAGATGTTACGAAGAAGGCTAAATAATCCCATTGCTAATTTATTCGGCCGAACATCGAACTTTAGCCGAGCATTTGGTATAGAGAGCAGACCCTCGTTATTTCACGAGATTGGGACCGAGAATTACCGCGGAATATTGTTTTCGCGATATATCGTTCTATATATTAAAATGAGTGGGAGAAATGGCGCGAAAAAGTTTATAGACCGTACTATATAAAAAAAATGGGAGTAATTTTGGGTACTGTGAAATAAAAAGCGAAATATCGGACCGTGAAATAAAAAGGGTCTACTATATATATATATATCTCTCTCTCTGAGGAGAGTGCAGAAACCAATCGACCAGAGAAGTACTCCTGGGGGTGACGTTAGGCAAGAGACAGGGAGTACTAGGACTCGAATTTTTCCTGTCACGTTCTTCTTTAGCTGATCTTTTTCAGTGTCTAATCTACTGTACCCTGTCAGCAGTCCAACATGCTCCCAAACACACCGTTCTCGCTCTATTCCTCACTACACACACACACACATTCATCTTACACACTACACAATCTTTTAAAAAAAAAAAAAAAAAAAAAAAAAAAAAAAACTTGTTTCTGGCTCTTCTTCTCTTTCTATATGGAGTGAGGGGGTATTTTTGCGGGCATTCGCACTTGGCCCCTTCTTCCTGCATAAAAAAAGAAAACCTTTGTCTACGATTCCTACAAATTTGTTTACGTTTCATTCTGCAAGCGGGCGCCGAGAATAATTCCATTACTTTCCAAATAACATTTAATAACTGATTATAATACACGAAGAGGCTCTTAATCGTGGCTCTTGTAAGCAACTTGAATGGGAAAATTAACTAATTATTATATTAAACGAGGAATAGTCTCTAATTAACATAATTATGCTTTTCAACAAAAAACCGCTTCGGTTAATTAAGCGACACGCGTATCTATTTAAAAGATGTATTTATACTCTATTTACATTCAGGTAGACGACAAAACTATATACACTACCGTGCGGATATTTAAATTTTAAATAGCTATTCATTATTAAAATTATATAATCATATTTACATTGATAATATTTATTACTAATTATTAAAATTAACCAACTGATCTTCTAATAACTATAAGGTGGGTTTACGTATCCTAACTTCGTAGAAAGCAGTAACTTCGCAAAAAGGTCTTTATAAGCTTGAAAAATATACACAAGACAGGTTCATCACTAAATAAATGTATAGATAGATGAAGAGATAGATGAAGAGATAGATAAAACTGAAAGGAGTGAAAGGACGGGATGTAAAACGCATAAAAGCCTTGATGTTACCAACTAGGAGAGAAACGCGTAACCTTGGAGTTAATAAGAAGAATCACGAATTTGCTTGCAGGCTCAGTTATCTCGAGTTGTGAGGCAAAGAAAGGAAACTCCGGAAGCTACTGAAACCGTCATCATCTTCAACCCATTTATGACATCACTTATTCGCTTTATCTTTAAAATGGCTATTACAAAATTTATGTCTATTGCAAGGCTTCATATGTAGACATTATAGGGGCTCTCTCTCTTAAGGAAGGCCTTTAAGAAGTATACAATATAGTAATTAGGTAAGTACGATAACTGAGCTAGCAATCGAGGTTATATATATATATATATATATATATATATATATATATATATATATATATATATATAGTGGGAGAAAAGTCTTTAAGGATTTTACACATACAAATAATTTGTTAATAAATAAATAAATTCCCAAAATATCACTGCAATGTATGCGATACTTTTCAAAACAAATACCGTGTGACCACAAAAATTGTCCCTGTTTTTAATCGCTTATTACTCAGTCATTATTGCAGCTTCACAAATGAAATAAAAAGCATTCGAAAGAGAACATTTAAAGTTTTAATTTATTCTACATGTGTTCAAAGTGACGTCCCTGGACATTCTTACATTTCACACAACGGGAAAGGAAGTTATTTATTACATTTTCCAAAACGCTGCATTCAATGGACTGTACACACACTACCACCGCTTGCTTTAATTCTTCGATAGAGGATGGCTCTTGCCTGAATACTTTGTCCTTGACAAATCCCCAGAGAAAAAAGTCCATAGGTGATAGATGGGAGATCTTGCGGGCCAGGGAAACTGCGAGCGATGAGAAATGAATCTTTGTTCAAAAAATCTTGTTAAACATTCCAGTGATTGCCTAGTTGTGTGGGCTGTTGCTCCGTCTTGCTGAAACCACTTGTTACTGCAGTTTTCTTGTTAAAAAACAGTGTTCAGCATTTCTACATATCTTTCTGAAGTTACTGAAAGCGGTCTCCTTGTCTCTGGTCCTCAAAAAAGTAAGGACCATAAACCTTGCTGCTACTCAAACCACACCAGACAGTAACTTTTGGTGAATGCAGAGGTTTCTCCAAGTGTATATTTGGCTTGTTTTGCGACCAACACCGGTAATTCTGTCTGTTGATGAACCCATTGAGATAGATGTGGCATTCATCACTGAATATTATGTCACTTAATCTTATCTGGTTTTGTTCAATTATTGTTTCAATGCGTTCACAAAACATCAAACGACGCTGGTAGTCTTGTTCGCTAAGCTGTTGCAAACACATAATTTTGAATGACTTCATTCTCAAATCCAACGTGATTATTTTCCGAATGCTCTCCCGTTTGATTCCTGTCACAGCTGATAGTCGTCTCACAGATTTCTTGTTGTCCGTTTGAAGCTGATTTGCGACTGAATCAATGTTTTCAGCTGTTCGCACACCTTTGCTGCGCCCAGAGTTGCCTTTATGCATGTTCTTGATTGAGCCGTGATGTTTCCATTTTGCGAAAATCCTGCGAATCGTTTTAGGATCTATGGTCCTTTGCTGACCGTATTGTCGTCTGAAAGACCGTTGGGTGGCAACTACCGAGCCATGTTTGATCATCTCTTCTGCGATGAAAACACGTTGCATGTCCGACAAATAACCCATGATTGTGGTGGATAAAACTGTCATTTTTTATAAGTACTGATTTCGTATCCAGGATATCGAAAAAATTAAATAAAACTTTAAAATGTTCTCTTTCGAATGCTTTTTATTTCATTTGTGAAGCTGCAATAATGACTGAGCAATAAGCGATTAAAAACAGGGACAATTTTTGTGGTCACACGGTACAAGGGGTGGTAAACAATGATTGCATCCCCCTGCAAAGATGAAACTAATAGAGGTACAAAAAACTGATTGTTGCATCTTTTAGACAATTTTAATTCTACGTCAAAACAAAACCACTCAATAGTTGGTGTTGCCTCCTTGTGCTTGGCGGACGGCTTCAAGTCGGCAAGGGTAGGAGGTGAGGAGAGACTCGAAAAGGTCAGTATCGAACTCGAGATTTCGGAGGATTGTTTCAATGTGCTGCTCCATGGTCCGGCGGCAGAATCGGGTGGCTGGTGGTTCAGCAAGTATCAGGGATTCCACTCGGTCTTTCAAGATGGATCCTGAAAGATTCTGCCGCCGGACCATGGAGGCCGACTTGAAGCCGTCCGCCAAGCACAAGGAGGCAACACCAACTATTGAGTGATTTTGTTTAGACGTAGAATTAAATTGTCTAAAAGATGCAACAATCAGTTTTTTGTACCTCTATTAGTTTCATCTGTGCAGGGGGAGGCATCATTGTTTACCACCCCTTACAAGGCCAGGAATGATCCTAGGCTAGAACAGGAAGACTCTAGGCCCCAGTCCCAGTCAGCGCCATGTCAGTAACGACGGAATACAGCAATGAAGAAAAAGTGTATCTTGTATCGTGGACTATTTTTTATAATAATTGTAAAGAAAGTTTGCGTTCATTTCAAGAAAAATATAATAAGCCACCGCCAAATGCAACCAACCACCCTTCGATACTGGATTTTTCAAGTCGATCTAACAACTTCAACGAGAAAAGTTGTATAGGAATTGGGTATTTCCAAATTTTCGGTGGCAAAAATATTGATATCACAGCGGTAACAAGATTAGAAACGCATTTACTCTCAGTTCATATATGACGATGATTCTGATAGTCGTCTGCAGTTTGCTGAAACAAAGAGACAAAGGTTCAACAGTGTTCCAGATTTCCTTCGAAAGATCAAATTTTAAGATGAGTGCGTATTCGGTAGGCGAAAAGAAAAACACAACGTTCACTACTGGGCGAAAAAAAATCCCAAAATACGATTGGGTAAACCCGTTAAAACGGTTACACTAACAGTTTGGGCATACATTGGTTATTCAGGACTCATTTCCTTTGACATATCGAGATACGATGGACGGAAAACACTATTGCCACGTATTGAGATAGTTTTGCCAGTTTACTAATGGCGTTGGCAGGAATTGGCTTTATCAACATGATGGAACGCCGCCACATTACCCTGCAGCTGCTCGTCAGATTCTGGATACGAACCTTGAAGGAAGATGGCTTGGGCGGCCAGGTCCCATCGCGTGGCCAGCCAGATCACTTAATTTAATTTAACCCCATGTGATTTCTGGCTTTGGGCTTATTTGCATGACAAACTCTACAATCTTGGTTTCATCTATCCAAATGTGAATGCCCTTGGCCGCAGAATAGAAAACTGAAAAGGATCCCACTCAATATGTTCAGAAGAACACGAGTTTCACAGAGAGAATCCACAAATGTATCAAAGCGGATGGAGAACTCTGAAGATTAAATTACAGTTTAACAAAACATTTGTACAAATAAAATTCTAATAGACTTTTTGTGTGATTTGTTTTATCATTTGAACATCTGTTTAATTTTGTTAGCTAAATAGCTGTATTTATAAAATCCTTAGAACTTTTCTCCCACCATATATATATATATATATATATATTATATATATATATATATATATATATTAGTTGATTCGAAAAGTGGTGTCGTGAAACCCAGTGTCTCTTACCAATATTTATCAGTAAGAAACACCCGAGTTTCAGGACAGAACTTTTGGCATTGACTGTACAGTGTACATCACCAATCATATGAGGCCCTCCTAGGAAGAAGTGACACAGCGACAAAAGTAAAACTCCAGTAAACGCACTTAAATAAGATAATAAAAACACTCTAATAGACAGTTTATTTCCACAACAGTTTCGATGCCCACTGGCATCCTCTTCGGGTGGATACAGAAAAACGAATGAACCAAAAACAAGAGGGAAAACAGTCCAGGGACCATTAAGAAATTCGCACCTAGGTTAGATTCCGTTCTTCCGACACTGGAAGGACATTTTTATTAAAAGGACCCGCTTATAAGTACATACGCACAAATTTAAAACTATCTGCTTGTTCTATACATACAGATTCTTCTATTAGTTTTTTACATAAATTATTATTACATTTATTACATTTAATATTGCATTATTATTTATTACAGAAATTATAAATTTATTATTACATTGATTATTACATTGTTGTTTATTATACAGAAATTATAAACCGAAAAACGAATGAAAAAGGCGAGGAGGAAACAATCCAGAGACCAGACCATTAAGAAATTTGCACCTAGGTTAGATCCCGTTCCCCCGACACCAGAAGGGCTTTTTTATTAAAGGGTCCCGCTTATAAGTGCATTCGCACAAGTTGAAGCTATCTTCTTGTTCTATACATACAGATTCTATTATTTTGACAATTATTGCATTTACGTTTTTTTAACATTCATTATTATTACCTTTATTATTACATATATTGCATTTACATTTATTTCCACATTTATTACTTCCATTATTACATTTACGTTTATTATTCCATTTACATTTTACCGAAAAAACGAATGAACCAAAAGCGAGTAAAGAAACAATTCAGAGACCTTTAAGAAATTCACACTTAGGTTAGAACCCGTTCACCCGACACCGTAAGGGATTTTTTGACCAAGAATCTCGTTAGAGGGTCCAGCTTATAAGTACCTTCGCACAAATTAAAATTATCCACTTGTTCTATCCATACAGATTCTATTATTTTTCGTTTGACATAATTATTGCATTTATAAAGTAACTTACTTGATTCCCAATCTATAGCATGATCATTTTGGCTGGCGTGATAAAAAAATTGCATTATTAGTATTACAACTTCTGAAGGCATATTTGTGTTCTTTAATACGGGTTTCAATATTTCTTCCAGTTTCTCCTACGTATACTAAATCACAACTTTTACAGGGAATGCTGTAGACACAGGCTTGTTCCTGTTTTGTAACGTTATTCCTAACCAATTTACTTTTTACAGTGGACGAATATTTGAACGCCAAAGCAAACTTAAAAACTTTCGTCAACGGTTTTACTCTTTCTAAGCCGGCAATGTAAGGCAAACTCACATATTGTTTTTGGTTAACTGAAGGTTCCCGAGGGGCATAAAAAGATTTTCTGGCTTTAAAATACGCCTCTGATAAATCACTCAGGGTATTTTAAATCCTTAAAAATGTTCCAAATCTTTGAATTTTCCGGGTCCAGCAAATGTGGGCTACAAATCCTGAGTGCTCTTAGAAACATGGAAGAAATAATTGAGCTTTTAACCCCTTCATCATGATATGAAAAGTAATGAATGTACGAATTACAATGAGTGGATAGGATTGACGTTGCCTCCCGTCACTCGATGTTGGTGACGATGGTAGGAGGCAACGACTCGTATAGGCCCGACACGAGTGCGCCTGACCTTTTGGAGATATAGGGGGTTAATTAGGTCCCTAAAGGCGAGGTCAGATAGGTCTTTAGTTCTAGGTATTACCCCTAGGCACGGTTTGGGTCTTAGGATTACGTCTAAAACGATATTTTTGAATAATTAAATTAGAAGAAATTTGTGCTGAGGAAAATGTACCCTTCGTAAAGCTGTGGTCAGAATTCAGTGATCCTAGCCTTTTTATAAAAGATGGGGTGCATTTTAATGAAATAGGTAATGCTAAGCTAGGTAGGTTAATTGACGAAAACGTACGAAAGCTGTATAGGTCGAAGCCTTCTTTAAACGTTGTGGGTCCGGGGAACGCGGGCCCGACGTGAAAAATATTTCAAAAAGCCGGCCCGTGGTAAAAAATAACTTAAACGTCTTTTATTGTAACGCGCGTAGTAATAGAAATAAATTAAACGAATTTGAGGCGATAATTTTTTCCGGCAGCTACGATATAGTTGCTATCACTGAAACGTGATTAAATACCGTGACTCGAGACTTCTTGGGGGAATTTGATATATCGGGTTTTAAACTCTTTACTAATGATAGGTTACATAGGAGTGATGGCGGCGTTTTGCTGTACATTCGTAATTCCCTTAGGGCTATCGAGGTTAAGATAGATTTTCCGGCAGCAATTAATGCGATATGCGTTGAAGTTAGGGCGCGTAGTATTAGTTTTAATTTTGTTGTTTATAGACCTCCCGTTCAACCCCTCGATACCGATACTAGATTTTACTCACTTCTTGGTAACTTTATTGATAATCGGAATATTATAATTGTCGGAGACTTTAACTGCCCTAATGTTAATTACGAGACTTTTACTGGTAATGAGTAGGGTTTGAGATTGATTGAGTTCATGGAAAATAATTTTTTACGACAGATGGTTACCGAATCAACGCGCGGTGACAATATTTTAGACGTGGTGATGACGAACGGCGAAAATATAGTCGAAGGTTTAGAAGTAGGCGAGAGTTTAGGATGTAGTGATCATCAAATTCTTAGGTTTAAGTTATTGATAGAAAACACTAAGGCTAGTAATGTAAAAGAAGTCCCTGATTTTCGTAGGGCCAATTTTGATAGTTTTGCGGATAGGATGAGAGTAGTGGACTGGGATAACTTATTTATGGGCAATGACAAAAATTGCATTGGGAGGCGTTTAAAGAAAGATTTATAAGTATTGAAAGGGAGTTTATTCCTCGTAGGCCCAAGCGCGCTAGAAATCATGGTAGGCCCAAGTGGTGGACTATGGAAATAGGCGAGTTCATAAACGAGCGTAACAGAGGGTATAGACTTAATAAGCGCAATGGCACGGCAGCTAACTTTAATAGATATATCGAGCTTAGACGTCAGGTTAAAAGATCAGTTAGGAATGCTAAGCGTAATTTAGAGATACTTATAGCTGCGGATAGTAAACATAATCCAAAAGAGTTATTTGAATACGTCAATAATCGTACGCCGATAAAAGATAACATAGGCCCTCTAGTGGATGTTAACGGCGCTTTGGCTTCTGACGCTCAGGCGATGGCGGGTATTTTCAATAACTTTTTTGCGAGTTTTCACCGTAGAAGACGTAAATAATGTCCCCGACGTGGACGATATCGTTCCATTTAGTAGCGAGAGTATTTTGGATGAAATAATTGTTTACGAGGCTGAGATTGCGCATTATATCGATAGGCTAAAAGTTAGCAAGGCTCCAGGCCCTGACGCTTTTTATCCCAGACATTTGAAAGACGTTATCGTAGGCCCCTTAACGAAGATTTTTAATGTCACTCGAAGCGGGGATTATTCCTGAAGACTTCAAATTAGCTAACGTCACGCCCATTTTTAAAAAAGGCGACCGCACAATAGCTAGCAATTAGAGGCCCATTAGCTTAACGTCAATTGTCGGTAAACTTTTGGAATCTGTAGTTAGGGATCGTATCATCGATCACTTAGAGAGAGATTTGATTAATAGTAGTCAGCATTGGTTTCGACGCCATAGATCTTGTTTAACTAATTTGTTAGAATTTTATAACGAAATAGTGCGCGAACACGATAGGCATAGAGCAGCTGACGTTATTAGATTTTAAAAACGCGTTCGATACAGTTCCGCATAGAAGATTAATTGCGAAGGTTAAAGCGCACGGTATACGCGGTCAGGTAGCTAACTGGGTAGAGGAATGGCTTCGTGCTAGGAGACAGAGGGTCGTTGTTAATGGTAGCGAATCGGGGTGGTTGGATGTAGGTAGCGGTGTCCCACAGGGTTCAGTGTTAGGCCCATTACTATTTGTAATTTACATTGACGACATAGATGTAGGATTGACTAGTAACGTGTCAAAATTCGCGAACGATACTAAAATAGGCGGTAAGGTTGTTAACGAGGACGATAGAAATAGGCTCCAAGACGATGTAAATAGGATTATGGAGTAGACGGATAAGTGGCAGATGCAATTTAACGTAGACAAATGTAAAGTTTTGCATATAGGTTCTCGTAACAATAATTACACGTACACGATGGATGAGAGAGAGTTAGCGAGCGTTGACGAGGAAGTAGATTTAGGCGTACGCGTATCTAAGGATTTAAAAGTTAGGAACCAGTGCCTGGAGTCTTGCGCAAAAGCTAATAGGTTGTTAGGCTTCATAGCGCGTAATTTCGAATTTAAATCGAAGGATATTATATTGCCCCTTTACAAGTCCCTAATCACGCCTCATTTAGAATATGCCGTTCAGTTTTGGTGCCCGTATTTGCGTGAGGATATTAATAGGTTAGAAAGGGTTCAGCGTCGTGCCACGAAACTAATTCCGTCATTGTGCAACAAGCCTTATGAATATAGGATTAAAGAGTTAGACTTGCATTCACTCGAAACTAGGAGATTAAGGGAGGGGGGAGCTTATTGACGTTTTCAAAATCGTTAACAACATCGATAACGTAAATTTTGACAAATTGTTCACTTTCGATAATAGCAATACTCGTAATAACGGATTTAACCCTTAACGCCGAACGTTTTTGTAGGGTTAAGTCTAAATGCGTGTATTTAAAACTACGTATTTGACCCAGTCGGCGTTAGAGGGTTAAGTTGCGTGGCAGACGTTTCATTACTAATATTGCTAAAAACCTCTACGTTTAAAGTAAATGATAAATGGAATAATCTTCCCGCGT
The DNA here is from genome assembly GCA_023014485.1 of Bathynomus jamesi. Taxonomy (NCBI): domain Eukaryota; kingdom Metazoa; phylum Arthropoda; class Malacostraca; order Isopoda; family Cirolanidae; genus Bathynomus; species Bathynomus jamesi. The sequence continues at coordinate 207,116 of JAJOZX010007547.1, forward strand.
CAGTCGTTAACTCTACAAGCGTTAATATGTTTAAGAACGGTTTAGATAGGCATTTTAAAAATATTAACGTTGTTTAAAATAAAAAAACAATTAGCAACAGGAGCTCTGGGGGTGGTGGTCGAGGATGAGTCTGTTGACGATCAATGCCAGCTTGTGACATGCCAGAAAAAAAAAAAATTAGACTAACATGAACGTAGATGTAGCTCGTACAGTAAACTAACCCACTTTTTGTTATACTCTATCTACATTTTCTTTTTTAATCCTCTCCTTACTTGCATGTCTGTAACTCTTTACTTGCATGTCTGTAGTTTGCAAGGTATGACTGAGTTAAGACTGTTTGCATGATTTGGAAGCGTTCTTATTTTACTTCTTTTCATCTTTCACCCCTCTCCTATTCTATTCTCTTCGACTACTTTTCCGACTTGTCGGCAGTGGCCGGCGGATGATGATGGGGAGTCTTTCTTTCTCTTTTTCTGAATGAATGTTAACCCACGAATGATAAGGTTTTGCTACTTAGTTAACCCCTCATTCTCCTCTTTTAACCCCCTCTTTTCTTTCTCTCGGGCTAATCTTAAAGTGGATCTTAGGGTCTTTGTTAGCCTTAGCTTCTGTAGATCTGTAGATGCCTTCTCCTTCGGTGAAGAATTTTATCTGCAACGTTTTGGTATGGGAATGGGGTCCCCTTTATCCCCAATACTGAGTACACTATACATGGAATATTATGAGTCGGAATTGTTGCAAACAATATGTTCCAGGAATCTAATTTGGTTTCGCTATGTAGATGATATTTTCTCATTTTGGCCTGACCACTGGAACAGCTTTGACACTTTCTTTCAGTCATTAAATAATCTTGTTCCCTCTTAAATTTAAATATGAATGGGAGAACGACAAACAATTTCCTTTTCTGGATGTTTTGGTCATTAACGAAAGCAGAAAGCCCAATTTCACGGTCTATAGAAAACCTACTCATTGTAATGCGTACATTCACTATTTTTCATATCATGATGAAGGGGTTAAAAGCTCAATTATTTCTTCCATGTTTCTAAGAGCACTCAGGATTTGTAGCCCACATTTGCTGGACCCGGAAAATTCAAAGATTTGGAACATTTTTAAGGATTTAAAATATTCTGAGTGATTTATCAGAGGCGTATTTTAAAGCCAGAAAATCTTTTTATGCTCCTCGGGAACCTTCAGTTAACCAAAAGCAATATGTGAGTTTGCCTTACATTGCCGGCTTAGAAAGAGTAAAACCGTTGACGAAAGATTTTAAGTTTGCTTTGGCGTTCAAATATTCGTCCACTGTAAAAAGTAAATTGGTTAGGAATAACGTTACAAAACAGGAACAAGCCTGTGTCTACAGCATTCCCTGTAAAAGTTGTGATTTAGTATACGTAGGAGAAACTGGAAGAAATATTGAAACCCGTATTAAAGAACACAAATATGCCTTCAGAAGTTGTAATACTAATAATGCAATTTTTTTTATCACGTCAGCCAAAATGATCATGCTATAGATTGGGAATCAAGTAAGTTACTTTATAAATGCAATAATTATGTCAAACGAAAAATAATAGAATCTGTATGGATAGAACAAGTGGATAATTTTAATTTGTGCGAAGGTACTTATAAGCTGGACCCTCTAATGAGATTCTTGGTCAAAAAATCCCTTACGGTGTCGGTGTGAATTTCTTAAAGGTCTCTGGATTGTTTCTTTACTCGCTTTTGGTTCATTCATTTTTTCGGTAAACTGTAAATGGAATAATAAACGAAAACGTAAATGTAATAATGAAAGTAATAAATGCGGAAATAAATGTAAATGCAATATATGTAATAATAAAGGTAATAATAATAAATGTTAAAAAAACGTAAATGCAATAATAAGTGCAGTAATTATGTCAAAATAATAGAATCTGTATGTATAGAACAAGAAGATAGCTTCAACTTGTGCGTATGTACTTATAAGCGGGTCCTTTTAATAAAAATGCCCTTCCAGTGTCGGAAGAACGGGATCTAACCTAGGTGCGAATTTCTTAATGGTTCCTGGACTGTTTCCCCTCTTGTTTTTGGTTCATTCGTTTTTCTGTATCCACCCGAAGTGGATGCCAGTGGGCATCGAAACTTGTGGAAATAAACTCTCTCTATTGGAGTGGGTTTTTATCATCATATTTTGACCTTCACGTAGAAAAGAAGTTTTTTGCATAAACGCACTTAAAGTTGTACCAAATTTGAAAGTGCCATAACTTCTTAACTTTTTCAACATATTTCAATGAAATATCTTCAAAGTTTCAAAAGCTTCACTTCTTCCGAGGAGGGCCTCATATAAGTCTAACTGTCGTCTTTTCTCTATGCTCAGAAACCTCTCTAAACCCACACACACAAAACCAACCAACCAACCGAACGTAAATTGGTTTACCTTTGCTATAATCCTTTGGGCAAAATTCTCTAAAGCCCCCAAAAAATTAATTATATCCGCATTAATACTCATACGAGGTAAACTGTCTGGTCACGTACTTTTTGTACAGACCTTAGTTTCCGCAATTGTATAAGTTTGCTGCCAAGAACTTATTCCGTTCTTATTTTAATATTCCTACGAGGCGAGGTGCTTTAAGGGATAAAATATCAGCTGGTTCGTAATCATTTGCATCACGAATTGGACAAAGTTAGAGAGAATTAAGAGTGCAAATACTCTCATTCCATAAACGGGGAACGGCCAAAGGGGTATTGCAATGAAGCTCAAAATATTAAATGGGTGGTTCAAGGAACACCACAGTGGGTGTAGGAAAATAGCAGTTTAACTTATCGTAACAGACAGGGTCAGTCTAAAATAACTTCAATAACTGCAAAACATGATTGCATTATTCAAAGACTCGGCAAACCATTTTGAGAGAAACGACTTCCAACTACTGAATCTCGCTGATCTAACAGAAAGGGGTGTTGCTACGTGGCCACAACGTAGTCCAGTGAGACGATGTAGCTGCAGTGATTGATTGATGAAAATATGAATAAGACTCCTCCACAGAATTTTCATTTAGTATATTTGCCAAGCGAGTTGGGAAGGGATTCTTCTAACAATACAGCAACCCAAAATAAATTGAAACTGTCAACAGGGCTTATTTTGAGAAACAGCAGCAGCAGCAAACTGAGAAGGTAAAACGCAAAAATTTTCGCCACAAAGTCCTGATAAATCCCAATGAACATTTATGGAAACAAAAAATGTCTGAAAAATTAAACCAATATGACTACAAAACCTCTGGCATACTGACCATTCGAAAAGACGCGCAATTCTTTCGGAAAGGCTACATACTCGTACAGTCGCTAGTTGAGATGTGAAGCCATTTACGTTCGAGGTGGTCACTTTAAACACTGTACCGAATATTGATCTATAATCTAAATTATGCATTAAATTAGAAACGTACTGATCTTTTTCCATTCGAATTTTCGTTCGCATCCGTGTACAGATTCAGACGTGGGATCAGTAATGAACGTTTTAAAGTGAACTAAACTACAAAATTTATATTAAAGTAAAATGACAAATTAAAGCTGACTAAAGCCATAAAATCAAATTTTATCTTCCTTCAAACACTTTTATGATTTTCCATTAAAGTTTACTTACATTCCAAAGAGTGACAAAGACTAATAAAATTTTTCAAATTGGATCATTTCTGACCTATTAAATGAAATTACAATTTTAATTATTTTATTAATTTTGGAAATGTTTCGTCCAAAATATGTAATTAAAGTTAAAGCGTTTCTACACCTGTATCAATAAATAAACGTGCGCGCGAAAGCGTAGGCAAATGGACACAAGTGAGGTAGAGAGTGGGATAATTTAGATATGTAGTTGGGTAGTTTTATCCAAGGTAACAATTTTAGTGCCTGGGAACGAACAAAATTTATATAAAAAATCTTAAAAAAATTTTATTATTGGGAAAAAAGACCTGTTGGTCCTGAGTAGGTTAGACTTTTTTTTATGCAGGAAGGAGGAGCCAAGGGCGAATGCCCGCAAAAGTGCCCCGCAAAGCAAGTATCACATTATTTAATGACTCAACAGGAAACGCTCTTCGAACCCTCAATTGCGTCCAAAACACCAATCACATCCTTCTCGGTTCGATGGCACTAAGGTTAGGGTAGATTAAATTAGGTATGATTAATTAATCTTTTTAATATATGGCTTTAAAAAAGTTGGTACCTCACTTATGTGGATATGCGCACGTGTGTGTGTGTGTGTGTGTGTGTGTGTGTGTGTGTGTGTGTGTGTGTGTGTGTGTGTACACACAAAGACCAAATGATAAAATTTAAAAAAATTTTAACAGCCAACAGTAATTATTTCAATATTAAGGGATTCTGTAATAAAACACACACACACACACACACACACACACACACACACACACACACACACACACACACACACACACACACATACATATATATATATACCTGCAAGTAAACTAATATTTTTCATTTTTTCACTTTTTACCTTGGAAAAGCAAAACTCATCTCTGCACCTCATGACGAGGTCTCATAAATTACGAGCGATGTACGTTTAGATTCATAAAGTATACTCATTCAAACGTTGTTAAAAATGAGTTCTTAACATGGTGACCATCATTTTTCACACACACACACACACACACACTTTTCACGCTTCCCATTCACAATTGTACCGAAAATGGGAATGCTTGAAGTAGGAATTTCAGATCTTTGAACGGACAAAAAGAAAAAAGTATTTTGTCTGAAAAATTACATGAATACTACATTGGAAATGGATAGATTTGAGAATTGCCTCCTTTGTGACTCCCACTTTCGGATTTCTCATTCTCGAGAAGACTAAAATGAGAATGCGAAGACATATATATATATATATATATATATATATATATATATATATATATATAAAATTATATAATTTAACTCAGAATGGTCCCCCGAGGTTTTTTCATGATACACACAGACCGTGCATAGAACAAGGAACTCTTCTGGGAAAATTAAATCCACTATAGTACAAATAAGTAATGGTAAATGACAAACACTATAGTTTTTTCTTTTTCATGATGCTAGCCCGACGTGAGCAACGGGTCACTCGCAAAGAGGCCCCAAAAATATAGCTTCCCTTACCGGCTATCTGCAAAGCAGATAGGATCCTATCTGCAGATAGTGTTTGTCATTTATCATTACTTATTTGTACTATAGTGGATTTAATTTTCCCAGAAGAGTTCCTTGTTCCATGCACGGTCTGTGTGTATATATATATATATATATATATATATATATATATATATATATTAGTGAGCGATAGGAGGATGGATGATATTAAAAATTAACGAGATTAAGATAGAAGATAAGGGAAAAGAACGATTCGGGCAATTACCGATAGAGGTCACAAATGAAGGCATGAGGAAATCAAATGAAATTTACACACACACACACACACACACACACACACACACACACACACACACACACACAATGCACCTTGGCATAAGCAAGTCACGACTTTTTAAAATCCACATATCTAAAAGACTAATTAACCAAACCTAATTTAACCTAACTAACCTTTGTGTCATCGAACCGAGAAGGGTGTGATAAGTGTTTCGGACGCAATTGAGGGTTTAGAGGGTGGTTTCTGCTAAGTCATTAAATAGCGAGGTTGTTGTTAATCTAGCATAACTTAACCTAACCGAGCGTAAGCTAACCGAATCAGGACCAACATATTTTTTTCGTCAATAAAAATGTTTCCAGATTCTTTCGTAGAATTTTTTTTAAAGTTCCCAGTTACAAAAAGTGTTATCTAAAAAAAAAATTAGCCAACTGCAATTGTGAATTATCACACACTAAACTTCTCTTACGCACAAGCGCGCGCGCACACGCGCACACAAACTGTAAAATATGTAGCAATTGAATTAGAAAGTAAGATAATATTCGGCGAGTTGAATTGATGTGTCAAATTAATTTTACAAAAACCTATTACAATACTTGCTAATGGTTTAGAAATAAAAACAAATTAATACTCTTACTCTATATTCAATGCAGTAAACAAAAAAAAACAAAAATTTGAAAACAAAACGTAATAGTGCTATTTTCAAAGTACAGGGTGTAACAAAAGTCGATTTCCATAAGAAATTAATATTTTCTTTTTGTTTCTGGGTTTATAACTGATGAACAATATGGCTGATTACACCCCAAAATAGAAAATAAAAATTACTTTTAATACATGTAGCTTCCTTCGGAGACAAAGTCGATTGTTTACCAGGCAAGACCACGAACTATTCAACAGTTAAAAAACAACACGCAACAAGAACGTACCAGTAAGGGATGTTCTACAAAACATTCAATGTAGCTTACGTGATGGAATTAACATACGTGATCACTTTGATGGCACGCGAATTGAACATTTATTTTACTTCATAACCAATATAAAAAAATAGTCTCCTATGGTAACGACTTTTGTTATACCCTGTTATGGTATATATATATATATGTATATATATATAT
>JAJOZX010007548.1:0-2500 GCA_023014485.1 Bathynomus jamesi
CCGCCATTTTGTTAAAATATACAATATTTACAGATCTAATTATTGAAGTATCGTGCCATCAAAGACCACATGGCCTACTCCAGTTAGCTCAGAATGGATTAAGAGAGAAGAAAAGGTCAAACTCTCCGTGTTTACGCTTATGTACGTTATATTACGTTCTTAATTTAGGACAAGTAATAAAAAAAAAAAAAGTGTCGTTGATTTTGTCTGTCCATAAGTCGAGAGTATCTAGCCCAGGGGTGCCCAACCTTTTTAGGGTACTGAGCTACTCTTAAACTTTGGCCATGTAGAGTGATCTACCTACGCCTACTCAACTACCTTTCACCACTCCCACACTCTAAAAAACTATCTACTATGTCTACTTTAGAATTAAGAGTGAAAAAAAGGAGCATTCCATCTCTTTCCATTTCCATACCTTACAATACTTTATATTTGCATGAAATTTCTTTTCTACAGGGTGGCCCATAAGTCCCAATTGTTTTTAATTAAAGCTAAATTACAAAAAACAAAAACAAAGCAAAAAGTTTATAATAAGTTTAGAAATATTTATTGATTATTTAAAATATATATATATATATATCAGTGGCGACTCCTGCACTCGGGCAGGCAAGGGGCAAGGAGAAGCATAAGAGATAAATTGTGTATTTATAGATTTAAGTTTAAAAAAAAAGTTTTAAATACAAATTGTAAAAATGGTTTTTGGCTGGTAGTATGTTACTATTTTCTGTCTAGCCTTCGTCACGCAAGCAAATTTTGAGCGCATTTAGATACCCTTACTACCTATAAAAACTATATTGACACAAAGTTTTCGTGTAATCTTTCAATATCCTTTACTCGGGCGCAAGACATTACGCCCGAGAAGTATAAGTAATATCGTATATTTAAGTTTTTTAATGAATAATTATTGCTTGCATACGGTTACATAATAGTCCTTCTTCTAATTCTCATTAAATAAAATACGTTTTTCCTCCTATTAATTTTTTTTATAAAGAAAAAAACATTTCACTCAGGCTTATATCCTTCAGCCTTGTAGAGGCACAATTTTTAAATTCTGGCGATACATGGTAACTTTTTACGTTTCGATAAGCGTGCCTTCAACTGCCTTGGGCGGCGGTGCAGTTTGATTTTTGCCGCAATGTGAGGTTGTTCGCTTTTCTTAAATAATCTGATTTATTTTTGATATATAGTATTCTGAGAAGTATAGCCCACCCATGGGCAAAAGGAATACATGACCGACCATTAAAGGAATTTGCTTTAAAACCAAGACGCTTGGACTTTATGTTCAAGTAAATAAAATTCAAATAAATTTTTTTACCGAGGTATGTATTTATTTATTTTACTGATAACCTTTAAGTAACTTTTTCATTTGCACCATTACATTTTGCGCAAAAATACTGTTTTATCCCGTGTTTTTAACTCAGTAATATAAATAAAACCCCTTCAATGGACGTCAGATAAAAACTTTTCATGTACATCCGTTTCCCACATGTTCCAGAGGTCTTCAAATACCTTATGTTAGTTCAGACCCGATATTTTAGGATGGTTTTTTTATAAACATGTCACCCAATTTACTTTTGGGGAAAGTCTTCTTGTACCCTGGAAAGAAACGAGAACTATAAAACTCGGTTCTTTATACAATGAGATGACCCAATATAGAATCTCCTTCTATTGTTGTTATATGGAGGCTATTTATCTTCCCATTTTAGAAAAAAGAACCAGTATTTCTGTACATGGAGGCAACGAAATTATAGTTTAATAAGTATTTCAATGTTTTTTTAAGAGAATATTTCTCTCTCTCTCTCTCTCTCTCTCTCTCTATCTCTCTCTCTCTCTCTCTTCTCTCTCTCTCTCTCTCTCTCTCTCACAGTATTACTTGCCATTGGGAAATATTCTTCAAAGTTTTTTAATAAGTAAATATTATTAGCGCTTCTGTGCAATACCATATAAAGGGTTCCGTTTTCAGTGAAGTAATCGAGGGCGACATTGTGTATTAAATGCATTTTATATCGGTATAAAATAAAGTTAATTAACTGTACGTATATACAGTTTTAGACACACACTGTATTTTCATTTTTATAGCGTGCGTGTGTACACACACACACACACACACACACACACACACACACACACACACACACATATATACACGGTGAACCAAAAGTAGGTGGACAGTAGGTTGAATACGGTTTGTGTTATATTATTATAACTATGGTGTTCATTATAACTATGGTGTTTGTGTTTTATTAATTAAATATTATAACTAAATTTATTTAAATTTTATTTTGTATTATAGTATACAAAAAAATTAAATATGTATTCCTCAAAATAAACGTTATCATTTACTGTCCACCTACATTTGGTTCACCCTATATATATATCTATATTTATAATATATATATATATATATTATATATAATTGAGGGTCCCGCGTCTTAAGTACCTAGGCGCCAAAATTAAAATTCGCCAGAAATCGCCTCCAAAGTTCAGCAGTATTCTCGCA
>JAJOZX010007548.1:7500-30000 GCA_023014485.1 Bathynomus jamesi
TTCCTGTGGCTCATTCGGTTCACTTGAAGGAAACGTACGAAAATCTTGAGCTTCTTCTAGCTAAGGTTAAATACAAAGAACACGGTTGGCTACTATGTGGAGACTTAAAAGTGATTTGTATGTTCTTAGGTCAACAACCAGGTTACACGAAGTTTCCATATTTTTTGTGTGAATGAGATAGCCGAGCAAGAACTCAGCACTGGATAAAAAAGGAATGGCCAAGCAGAGTCAACCTGACACCTGGTTCTAAAAACATTCAACATGAAAGTTTGGTTGACACGAAGAAAGTCCTTTTACCTCCGCTTCACGTAAAATTGGGCTTGATGAAGCACTTTGTTAAGGCCTTGGACGAAGATGGAGATTGTTTTAAGTATCTGTGGGGTAAATTCCCAACTCTTTCGGAAGCAAAATTGAAAGAAGGAATTTTCGTTTGTCCCCATATTAGAAAACTGACTTTGGATGAACACTTTGAAAGAACAATGAACAATCTTGAGAAAGAAGCGTGGTTTGCTTTTAAGGATGTTTTCAGCAAATTTTTGGGGAACAACAAGAACCCAAATTACCAAAATATTGTGAACATGCTAAATAAGTTCAAAGAGTTGAATTATATAAAATCAGTTATTAGTAAGAAAACAACTCTTACAAACTTCTCATTCGCAGGCCTGTTATTTTTAATTTAATTATTTTGAAATTAAAATGTAATGAATAAGAAATAACGTTTGGAGGTGTTTCATTCCCTTCTTAACATCTAAGGCAGAGCTTTCCAAACTTTTAACTTTGGCGACAAACTATTTAAGCATAACAATTTTCACGACAAATTAATTAATTTTTGTTATCAAATATCAAATATCAGATAATTTTTCAGTAGGTGGTTTATCTTGTAGCCGATTTTGTTGATAGAAAAATCAAAATTTTCAAAACACAAAAAACACTAATGTGTCGCGACACACCAGTTTGGAAAGCTCTGATCTAAGGTCATGTGATGATGGAGTGGACCTACAGCTTTACTTGGGATTCGAGTCATTAAAAGGTTGTTAGTTACATCATCTCAACACGGAGGACGATCACCCATCTAACTACCTAAGAGACCCACGTCGCTTAACTTCGCTAATCTAACGAGAAATGGTGGCACGACGGGGTCAGGACATATCGCTAAAAAAAAATAGTGATAAGCTTATTTACTTAGTGTAGCACTTGTTTTGAGGTGAAAACTATTACTATTACTATTGTATGTAATACTATTATATGTAATTTAAGATTAAAAGCATCTTGTAAAAGAGCCGCTTAGTTTTATTATACCTCAGACGAAAGTCTGAAACTTATAGACACTGCAGAGTTTTTTCGGTACTTGTGGGTTATCTGTCGCCACTTTTTAATATTTTTTTATTTATTTATTTTTATATATTAAGAGAAGAGGATTCTTTATACTGTACGGCATTGACGATTGGTTAGGTTAAGTCGTGCTAGTGTGGGTTATCTGTCGCCACTTTTTAATATTTTTTTATTTATTTATTTTTATATATTAAGAGAAGAGGATTCTTTATACTGTACGGCATTGACGATTGGTTAGGTTAAGTCGTGCTAGTTTGGTTAAATAAAACGGTATTTAACCAAACTAGCACGACTTAACCTAACCAATCGTCAATGCCGTACAGTATAAAGAATCCTCTTCTCTTAATATATAAAAATAAATAAATAAAAAAATATTAAAAAGTGGCGACAGATAACCCACAAGTACCGTTTTTTCTTAGTGTCGGGGTTGGGGTCTTTTACCTAACCCCTGGAAGCAGCCAGGAAGGTTATGTCTTCCGGCGGGAGAGCTTCCGACTGAAATTCTAGTTTCTCCTTTACGGAAAAGACAGAGATGTAAATTCGGTCTGTTTCCAACTTAGGACATTTCCATCTCAATCTTCATCTCAAGAATGAGAAAACCCAAAATTGGAAGCAATTGCTTCAAAGGAAGCAGTTTTCAAGTCGATCCATTTTTATTACCATTGTATAAGATCTCCAACCTTAAGTTAGATATTTTCTAGAAAATGCCCAGCAGTTGCGTCACATCCCTCATTTTATCTTTTCAGGAAACCTTTTCAGGAGTCAGGAAACTCTTCCCAAAAATGGAATTCCTACTTTCAGACCACGAATGGGAATATGGGAATGACACCAAATAGGAAGCGTCCATAACGTCTTGTCCTACATTGAGAACGTTTACTTACTTCACGCAAATGTACATATTTTGAAAGATTAATTATTTTAAAAGAGACTAAATCCCTTTCCCGTTATCATATTTCGTTCGCCACCTTCCGTAGATCAGTGGGTAACGCCGTTTCCCAATAAGCGAAGTGAAAACTCTGAGATCGGGGTTTCGAATCCCGATGATGCTGGTATAATAATTATAATAATAATAATAATTATAATACAGGAGTTAGATCAATAGATCGCATTAGTTGGCCTAAGCGCTATGCCAGTTTCTGGCCCTCCTGAATGATTATTATTACTCTTTCGTTTATTGCTTTTGTACTCTCTATGAAAATATGGCCTACATACTGGTGATCTAGAAAGGTGTCCCTGTATATATATATATATATATATATATATGTATAGAAACGACGTAAGTATAGAGGAGCGTTCTGCACAAGAGGAAGAGAAATAACGAACAAATGAAAAATGAGGTGAACCGCCCGGGAATCGAACCCAGGACCTTCCGATTGCCGGTCAGATGCGCTATCCATTACACCACGGGCCTCGATCAGTCATAAGTCGAAATTTAGGGGTCTCGCATCGACCTTGAAATTACGAGTTTTTTTTTTAAATGCGTACTTTTTAACTTTTTACTGAATCAAGATAAATCATTAAGTAGGGATGTTTTCTGAATCCTCTTGATGAGAGAAGTCGTTTGGTGTCCCTTCCAATGTCATACGACTAACGGTTTAAAAGTTGTGCCTGTATACGGGTAATACCAATGTGCTAGTATAGTGCCAAATAATGGGAAAAACCACGATCACCTACACTTTTCAAAAAAATCAGCAAATAGCAGACAAATAAGGAAGAAAGAAACAATAACTTAAACAATCACTTTTGCATTGTAGTGACCACTATCACACGTCACTGGCTGCAACGTTGTCCCTCTGTGCTATGTCATCGTGGCGAGTGATGACTTCTTGAAGTCGCCGAGCTCTTTCCGGTTCTTTTCCACCACTTGCAGAAGATCCTGCAGCTGTGCCTCGTCCTTTGTGACCGTGTTCGCATAGTCTTGTATCAGTTGGACTCCTCTTTCAGCGACGTCATTGGTGACCTGGAGATTAGAGATCACATCCTTCAGACGACAAAAGTCCTCGTTCTCGTCCCACTTATCAGTTGGCAGGGTGAGCCACGAAGACCCATACATCTTCAGACCTGCAAATAAGAACCAGGAGGACTCGTCGATCAGGTCGGGGAGTAGCGTCATCTCGTCGACTGAGACGTTCTCGTATGTGAAGTCTTTGGGTACAGGGAGGTGGGACAGCTTCTCTGCCATCTGTTGCTTCACAGTGCCATCCACCTTGTTGCTGCATAGAGCGAAGATGACGGTCTGAGGCCTCAGATACCAGAAGTGCCGCCTCATCACTGCCAGTGACGCTTCTGCCACCTCGCGGTCCACTGCCCTATACCTCAGAAAACGTTGGTATAGTACCAGGTCATTCAACGGCGCATCAGCTGCTACAGGGGCCGCCAACCAAGCAGGTACGTACAGAAGAGCGATGAACACCACGATCCTGTGCAGTTTGTCGACCAGCTCGGCGTCGAGCTCCAGCTGCCTACTGAACATCAGTAGTTTTGTGTAGTAGATGACCTGAAACAGAATAGGCACCATTGGAAGTAAGACAGGTTAATTGGTACCCATTACTTTGTTTGCGTTATAATGAAATGAGGACCACGTTGATCGAGGTAGAAGTCAATGTCTTCTTTCTTGTCCTTGTCGGACAGCAGTCGATTCTTCTTTATATCTTCGACAGCGTCAGATGCTCCGATATCCCACAGCTTGTCCACACTGTCCGAAAACTTCTGCCGCTTTCCTCCGGCGTCAGTTTCTCGTTTTCTGCTCTTTTGGAGTAAGTGCCACTCTTTCCACAATGCCTCTAGCTTCCGTTCGCAGTTGAGCTTTGTGATTGTTTTAATGCGGGCCATGTTCCAAAACTTTAAGACGTTGTTTACGGTTTCTTTGAATGCGTCTTTCCTGTTAGCAGTGTACTGGATAACACTGAAGAAGTATTGCAAAACCTGCCGTGTTGTTGGCAATTTACTACCACTGATGGAGGACGACGGTTGGCCAACTAAAAAAATTTCCGAGGCCGATCTTAGAGAAGGTAGCGATGTTATTTTCGCCTTTCCTTTTGATGACTCTCTATTTGTAGCTTCAAGAGTTCTTCCAGTTATTGTTGCCATCGATTTGTCCATGACAAAGGATGAGGAACTCAGACAGAATTTCAAAATGTTATGATCTGCAAAAAAAGAAATAGGTTAGGTACCTGGCACAGGCATAGCGCATTTTCTAATTACCTATATACATTATACATTCCGCCCGGGTATGGTGACTCATTTTTTTGAAAAGTATAGGTGATCGTGGTTTTTCCCATTATTTGGCACTATACTAGCACATTGGTATTACGTGTATACAGGCACAACCTTTAAACCGTTAGTCGTATGACATTGGCAGGCACACCAAACGACTTCTCTCATTAAGAGGATTCAGAAAACATCCCTACTTAATGATTTATCTTGATTCAGTAAAAAGTTAAAAAGTAGGCATTTAAAAAAAAAAACTAGTAATTTCAAGGTCGATGCGAGACCCCTAAATATTGATCAATTTTTGTAAAAATGGTAACAATGTGCTAGTATAGTGCCAAATAATGGGAAAAACCACGATCACCTATACTTTTCAAAAAAATTGAAAAGTGGGCCACCCTAATGTACATTTAACTGCAATGACCACGCAGTATATTAATGTATAGAAACGACGTAAGTATAGAGGAGCGTCCTGCACACGAGGAAGAGAAATAACGAACAAATGAAAAATGAGGTGAACCGCCCGGGAATCGAACCCAGGATCTTCCGATTGCCGGTCAGATGCGCTATCCATTACACCACGGGCCTCGATCAGTCATAAGTCGAAATTCTCCTACATAGGGCAGAAACCAATGCCCTGAGAGGGCACCCTCGCAAATCGTGAATATGTACATTTAACTGCAATGACCACGCAGTATATTAATGTATAGAAACGACGTAAGTATAGAGGAGCGTTCTGCACACGAGGAAGAGCAATAACGAACAAATGAAAAATGAGGTGAACCGCCCGGGAATCGAACCCAGGATCTTCCGATTGCCGGTCAGATGCGCTATCCATTACACCACGGGCCTCGATCAGTCATAAGTCGAAATTCTCCTACATAGGGCAGAAACCAATGCCCTGAGAGGGCACCCTCGCAAATCGTGAATATGTACATTTAACTGCAATGACCACGCAGTATATTAATGTATAGAAACGACGTATGTATAGAGGAGCGTTCTGCACACGAGGAAGAGAAGTAACGAACAAATGAAAAATGAGGTGAACCGCCCGGGAATCGAACCCAGGATCTTCCGATTGCCGGTCAGATGCGCTATCCATTACACCACGGGCCTCGATCAGTCATAAGTCGAAATTCTCCTACATAGGGCAGAAATCAATGTACAGTGTACTAGTAATTATAATACAGGAGTTAGATCAATAGATCGCATTAGTTGGCCTAAGCGCTATGCCAGTTTCTGGCCCTCCTGAATGATTATTATTACTATTTCGTTTATTGCTTTTGTACTCTCTATGAAAATATGGCCTACATACTGGTGATCTAGAAAGGTGTCCCTGTATGTATATATATATATATATATAATAAAAGGACGTGTGTGTGTGTGTGTGTCTGTCTGTCTGTTCCAGCCATAACTCCAAAATGGAAGCAGTTACAAACATGAAACTTCACACACATATTGATTAGGTCCCCAAGTTGTGCACCTGGGTGTTAATAAATTAAATAATTAAAATTACTGGGCCCGAAGGCCCCAGCACCGCGATTAAACTACAGAAAAGAACGCAGCCGTGAAAATTTTGAGCTTCACATTGTGTCAAGATTTCTGAATCTTAAGATTTTCATGACTATAGTTTTACTGACCAAATAATTGAACCCCCAATTACTGTCGGTTCAATTATTTGGTCAGTAAAACCATAGAAAAGAACAAAGTCATGAGAATCTTGAGCTTCACATTGCCGCCCGTAATAATAATCTATAATAATAAAAGGACGCAGTTACAAACATGAAACTTCACACACACACACACACACATATTGATTAGGTCCCGAGGTTGTGCACCTGGGTGTTAATAAATTCAATAGTTAATTTTAAAAAACTTAAGTGACGTCATCAAGATCATTACGTGTGTATATATATATATATATATATATATATATATATATATATATATATATCGAAACCTATGGTAAATTATTGAATACCCGGTTAGGTCAACTGTACGCCCTTGACCCTTGGTTAGGTTAGGTTAGGTTAAGTTAGGTTAGGTCCCGAGGTTGTGCACCTGGGTGTTAATAAATTAAATAATTAATTTTAAAAAATTAAATGACGTTATCAAGGTCATTACGTCATTACATATATATATAATATATATATATATATATATATATATATACTGTATATATATAAAACGTAAAGAACGACGCTTGTATAGGAGATATTCGTTCTCTCTCTCTCTCGTCTTGCGCGGAATATCTCCTATACAAGCGTCGTTCTTTACGTTGTTTATACTGCGTGTTCTTTGCAGTTAAATGTATATATATATATATATTATAGTGTGGACCAAAAAAATGAAGGTTTAAAAATCTTTGTTCCACATGAGTAATGTTATTCCTTTTGCTTACCTTAATCAAATTACAAAATTTGAAACCTCTACGTCAAGTTTTAGGGGTCCCGAGAAAATTGCACTTTTCCTTTTAATGCTGAAAAAATTAGTTTTTCCTCATTTTCATAAGTTCTGCTTTATTTTTTGTTGGAAATTCTTTACGATTCTTGAAAACTGTTTTGAGCAGGTATTGTTTGTCCTCTTCTTTAGTTGTCACTGCTTGATTAAATTTTTCAATCAATGCAACACCCCGCTCAGCTGTGTCATTTGTCACTCTAAGGGCACGAACTCTAGCACAGCCTCTTTGGTACTCAGGATCTTTTCCCCATGTTGATGCAGAATTTTCAGTGAAGAGAGAATTGAGATGTAGAGCATCAAAAGAGATTTTAGTCCTTGAAGTAACAAAATCAGAAATCCTTTTTTCTTTAAAAGAGTTAGGGTTACCTTTGCTTCTAAACGTTTCAGTCCCTTATTTCTTGGAGGCATTTTGATATTATTTCGCATTTGCTCCTTTTCTTCAAGGGATATGCTTTTGTCAAAGAAGCTTAATCCAACAAGTGTTTCTGAGAGGTACCACAGATGTCGTTTAATGGCATTTTGGGCTTGCTTGATAACACTTGATATCAAAGAATTTTCCTCCATTATTGCAAGATCTTGCAAAATTTAAGATCAACATTTGGGGCTTCCTCTGGTTGAGAAGCTTTTGCCCAAGATTTTGCGTATACCAATGCAACAAATAAACAAATTTCTGTTATTGCATCAAGTTCTTTTTTAGTCATCTTAAATTGATTTTGGAGAAGAAAAAGCTTAAATGCATAAATTCCTTTTGCCATCCATCTTGCATGATGGTACGCTCCAGGTCTCTTCAAGGAGTATTAGAAATGCTTTCTTCTCCAAAAAACAAGAGAACAAGTTGAAAAAATTCTTTATAATCATCTCTTGGCTGTTAGAGTTGAGTGCCTCCTTCATGATTAAGACTGTTTGATTTTTTAAATCTTGAACTCTTTCAATTATTCTGCAGCTTCTTTTCTCTCTTTTTGCAAGAATTTGGTCTACTGTACCCATGCTACTTTGTGTAGGATATTCTTGCTGGCTTAAGTAGAAAAGCTTGTCTTCTTCATTTGACATCATCAAAAGGGCATTAGAGTGACCAATATCAGAATTTCAGCCTTAATTTCATCTTTAAACATAGCTTCTTCAATACGGCATTTTTCCTCGGCCTTTTTCTGTTTTTCATCAATTTATCATAAGAGCTTATTAAAGAGTCAATCTTTCGGATGGCACTGTCTCTACGCATTGTGGGAATCCTGGCTTTCTCCCAGTAGGTCATCACTTCATCTAAGCAAAGATTAATGGATCTTCTTCGTCCCAATTTTTCCTCTTTTTGATGGAAGAAATGTTTGCAAAACTTGCAGTTTTGTAGGTAAGCGGCAACAAAGTATATCTTTATTTAAATGGCCAATGAGCAAACTTTAGTTTTAGAACGAGTAGCCATTTTTTAGTTTAAAAAATTAAATTTCTGAAATAGTAAAATAAACCAGTTAAATTAGGAGATAAAAAGGATAACTAAAAGGTTCAAGCCAATTAGGTAAAGCCTTTAATTTAGAGTTGACCAATTAAGATAATATATTTTATCCAAAATTTTTGTTTTCCTTATTAATAATTTTCTCTGAAATAATGATCTAAGATTGTTTTTGTACTCTATTAACACCAAAAATTTCTTAAATAAGAAGAAATTTTTTCATAAGTTGCAACTCAAGAGTTGAGTTGATCATTGATGTTCTAAGCGCGCCTATTCATTGGAAAATTTTTATAAGTCATTAAATCTCGGGACCCCTAAATATTCCATATTTGACCAAATTTTGCTGACATGTCTATCTGGTCCAAAGGAACAAGGGCATTAATGTGGAACAAGGGTTTCTTCAACTTTATAATTTACCCCCCAATTTGGTCCACACTAATATATATATATATATATATATATATATATATCAGGGATGGGAAACCGAATCGAAATCGAAATCGATAAACAGATAAAACCGATATTTTTTCTTGAAGCGAAATCGAAAAAAACCGAAACTGATATTTTTGGAAAACCGAAATCGAAATTTAGACCGAAACCGAAAAGAATAAAAAAATTGAATCGGAATCGAAATCGATAAAAATATCAGTTCAAACCGAAATTAAGAAATAAAATTTAATATTCAAACTGCTTTCTATTAAAGGAGAGTTGACAAACTTCCGGGGATTTAAAGACAGGGCTACTTTTATGATACCTGACTCCTCAAATAGGGTAACATAAAGGCGTGAAATTTTGAGATGTATTAGCTTCCTTACATTCCATCCAGTTTTGTTTATTTATCCCTAATTTTTTTATATATATAAATAGAAACAGGGTGCTTTGACTGCGTTGATCTGATAAATATATTCTTCTCCCTCAAAGGAAGGCGGTTTTAGGCGGGTCCCTAAGTTGTAGAAATAATATGAAAAAGTTTACTGAAAAAAAAAATGAAGACAACTTCAAGATATAGTACTGATTAACTGTAAATAATCATCCAATAGCACAACTTTTTTATTTGGAATAAGTGTGCAGAAATAAATAATAGATAAAAGCTCTAGAGAGATACAGAGAGGGGTAGAAGGCGTTGCACATGGTTTTTATTGACTTGGAGAAGGTATATGATAGGGTACCACGGCAGGAAGTTTGGAGATGCTTAAGGGAAAAGATGGTACCGGAGAAGTATGTTAAACTGATCAAGGGGATGTACAGGAGAGTAACAACTAAGGTGAGGAGTAGCGTGGGTGTGTCAGAGAGCTTTGGGGTGGAAGTTGGTCTGCACCAAGGATCAGCTTTGAGCCCCTTCCTTTTCAATGTGGTATTCGATGTGTTGACGGACAGGATTAGAGGGAGGCGCCGTGGTGCATGATGTATGCAGACGATGTTGTGTTGAGTGGGGAGACGAAAGAGGGGTGGAGCAGCAGTTGGAAAATTGGAAAGAGGCGTTGGAAAGTAGGGGGATGAGAATTAGCCGAAGAAGACCGAATATATGAGATGTGATGTGCAGCAGGACCGAGGAGGGGAAGTGACATTGAGTGGAGAGCGTGTTAAGACGGTGGAGTATTTTAAATACTTGGGGTCAACAGTGGATGCAGAGGGGGGAGCAGAGAGAGAGATAAACTGTAGAATACAGTCAGGGTGGAAGAACTGGAGAGACGTATCAGGGGTGCTCTATGATAAGAGGGTCCCAGTGAAACTGAAGGGAAAGGTATTCAAAACAGTGGTGAGGCCGGCAATGTTGTATGGAATGGAGACTGTGCCAATGAAGAAGAGCAATGAAAGAAAAATCGATGTGGCTGAAATGAAGATGTTGAGATGGATGTCTGGAGTGACGAGGAGGGATAGGGTCAGAAATGAGCATATAAGAGGAACAGTGAAGGTGGCGGAAGCATCTAAGAAGGTGCAGGAGGCCAGGCTGAGGTGGTATGGACACGTCAGGAGAAGAGAGGAGGAGTATGTGGGGCGCAGAGTGCTGGAGATGGAGTTGCCGGGACGGAGAAGAAGAGGAAGACCGAAGACGAGATGGAGGGACTGTGTGGTGGCGGACATCAGGGAGAAGGACTTGGAGGAGGACGCGGTATACGACAGAGGAGAGTGGAGAAGAACCAAAAACAGCGACCCCATGTAAAGATGGGATAATAAGCTGCGGAAGAAGAAGAAATAATAGATAAAAGCTCATATTATATGTAAATAATGAACATATTATATTGAAATCTGAAAAACTGAAATCGAAATCGAAACTCGAATCGAAATCGATACGAAAAACCGAAATCGAAAAAAGAACCCGAATCGAAAAAAAATGAAAAAACCGAAATCAAAACCGAAATCGATATTTCTCAAAACTATGAACTGAAATCGAAACTCGAATCGAAATTCATTTCGGTTTCCCATCCCTGATATATATATATATATATATCTTGAAACCTATGGTAAAATTATTGAATACCCGGTTAGGTTCATTGAATGCCAGGTTAGGTCAACGGTACGCCCTTGACGAATGGTTAGGTTAAGTCGTGATATTTTTGTTAGCTTTAACGAAAATATCACGATTTAACCTACCCAATCGTCAAGGGCATACAAGTAACCTAACCGGACATTCAATTAACCTACCCGGGCATTCAATTAATCTATCGGGCATTCAGTTGACCTAACCGGCATTTAATTAACCTACTCGGACATTCAGTTGACTTAACCGGGCATTCAATTAACCTAATAAGGCATTCAGTTTACCTAACCGGGCATATATATATATATACATATATATATATATATATATATATATGCGTTCAACATCCACCCCGGCAACGCCGGGTCGCTCCGCTAGTCTATGATAATAATAATAAAAGGACGTGTGTGTGTGTGTGTGTGTGTGTGTGTGTGTGTCTGTTCCAGCCATAATTCCAAAATGGAAGCAGTTACAAACATGAAACTTCACACACATATTGATTAGGTTCCCAAGTTGTGCACCTGGGTGTTAATAAATTAAATAATTAAAATTACTGGGCCCGAAGGCCCCAGCACCGCGATTAAACTACAGAAAAGAACGCAGCCGTGAAAATTTTGAGCTTCACATTGTGTCAAGATTTCTGAATCTTAAGATTTTCATGACTAATTATTAGGTCAATAAAATTAGAAAAGAACACAGTCATGAAAATCTTGAGCTTCACATATAATTTTACTAGCGGAGCGACCCGGCGTTGCCGGGGTGGATGTTGAACGATATATATATATATATATATATATATATATATATATATATATATACAGTATATGCCCAGTTAGGTCAACTGAATGCCCGGTTAGGTTAATTGAATGCCCGGTTAGGTCAACTAAGTGGCGATTAGGTTAATTACATGGCCGGTTAAGTCAAATGAATGCCCGATCAGATTAAGTGAATACCCTGGTAGGTTAATTGAATGGCCAGGTTAGGTTAATTGTATGCCCTTGACGATTGGTTAGGTTAAGTCGTGATAGTTTCGTTAGCTTTTAGCGTTCAACATCCACCCCAGCAAAGCCGGGTCACTCCGCTAGTAATAAATAATAATAAAAGGACGCGCGTGTGTGTGTGTGTGTGTGTGTGTGTGTGTGTTCCAGCCATAGGTCCAAAATGGAAGCAGTTACAAACATGAAACTTCACACACATATTGATTCGGTCCCGATAATAAATTAAATAATTAAAATTATCAGGCTGGAAGGCCCCAGCACAGCGATAAAAGTACAGAAAAGATTTGTGTCAAGATTTGTGAATCTTAAGATTTTCATGACTATAGTTTTATTGACCAAATAATTGAACCCCCCCCCCCCCCAATTACTGTCGGTTTAGTTATTTCGTCAATAAAACTATAGAAAAGAACGCAGTCATGAAAATCTCGAGCTTCACATTGCCGCCCGTAATAATAATAAATAAAAAGAAAATTTGTTGCTACAGTTTTCAAAGACCCGAGCACCGCAGTCTAGCGGGTATCGCCGAAGAAGCCCAGAGGATGGTGGATTTACATCAACTGTCAAGATTTATGGTTCTGAAATTCAAGTTGACAACAGGTGCATTGTTCCATATTGCCCACTCCTCTCTCGACTGTTCAATGCTCACATCAATGTTGAAATGTGTAATTCGATCAAGTCCATAAAATATGTCTGCAAGTATGTCAACAAAGGAACTGATATGGCTGTGTTTAGCCTTCAGAAGCATGTATCCAAGACTGATGAGGTTCAACTCAACAATATGAATTAGGCCGATTATGAGTATTCTGAGCTTTCCATTTCATGAGAGGCATCCTACAGTGATTCATCTCAGTGTACATCTTGAGAATGACCAAAGAGTTTACTTCACTGAAGAAATGCACTTCATTGTGCCCAAGCTACACAACACGACTCTCACAGGATTTTTTAACCTTTGCAGGAAGATGAATATGCCCGTGTTTACACTCAGCATCCTGGCAATTCAGAATGCTTTTTCTTGCGTCTACTTCTGCATGAGGTCAAAGGGCCAACATCATTCGAGGAACTGTGAACGGTGGACGGTAGTCTGTGAGACTTACAAACAAGCTTGCCAATTGAGAGGACTCCTTGAAGATGATGCCCATTGGAGTAACACTCTGAATGAAGCAGCTGCTATACAGTCACCAATGATGATGCGGAATCTTTTTGCCATTATGCTCCGCATGTATGCCATATCTAATCCTCGAGAACTTTGGAACAACTACAAAGGAGAACCTTGCTGATGACATTTTGAACCGAGCACAAATGCAAAACCAAAACCTAAATGTAGATTTCTGTAATGACATTTTCAATCAAGCTCTTATAATTATTGAAGACAAACTGAGAGATTTAGGTGGCTCTGATCTCAAAAGTTTCGGTCTCCCAAAGCCACAGCGAGTTAATATTAATGAGTTATCAACTGATATCCTCATAGATACAAATTATGATACAACACTGACCAACTTGCTGAATACATACAGGAAAATGAACAACGTCTGGCTCCAGACCAGAGACAAGCCTTGGACAGATTCACTGAAGATGTTTTCAATGGAAGTGGCAGCATCTTTTTTCTGGATGCTCCAGGTGGAACAGGAAAAACTTTTCTCATCAATCTCCTTTTAGCTAAAATTAGACACAGAAACATGATTGCCCTAGCAGTAGCATCATCAGGTATTGCTGCTACACTTTTAACAGGAGGAAGGACTGCTCACTCAGTATTCAAGTTGCCTTTGAATTTGGTACGTGCAGAGGCACCAACCTGCAACAATGGAAGGGGAAGTGGCAAAGCAAGGGTTCTGCAGGAGTGTAAGCTCATTGTCTGGGATGAATGCACCATGTATCATAAAGCTGCGCTTGAAGCTGTGGACCGGACCCTGAAAGATCTTCGACGTACTGACAAACTAATGGGAGGTGTCACTATGGTCTTGGCTAGTGACTTTCGCCAGACACACTCGGTCATTCCGCATGGAACTAAAGCAGATGAACTACAAGCGTTCATCAAGGCTTCATATATCTGGAACAACATTCACCGATTCACCCTAGCAACCAACATGCGAGTGCATTTGACAGGTGATGCTTCTGCTGGGAATTTTGCAGGAAGGTTACTTCAGCTGGGAAATGGCAAAATGGTTTCTGAGAACATGCATGGAATGGTATCAGTCGAAAACATTGGTCAAGCAGTCACAACACTTCAAGAACTCAAAGATTCAGTTTTCCCAAATGTTATTTCTCATTTCCGGAATCACAAGTGGCTTTCTGAAAGAGCCATCCTTGCACCAAAGAATGATGCAGTTGACGCCATAAACAGAGGGCTACTCCTACAGTTATTTGGTGAGATGCACCAATACAAGTCAGTTGACACTGTTCCAGACACCAACGATGCTGTCAATTATCCAACAGAATTTCCCAATTCTCTGGAGCCACCAGGTGTGGCCACCACACAATATCAGCTCAAGATTGGTACACTTTATCATTCTTCTCAGGAATATGGACCCACCAACCTTTGTAATGGAACGCGGTTGGCTGTAAAGAAGCTGTGGACGCATGTCATTGAGTTCGCAATAATGACTGGTCATGCAGCAGAAAAGGATGTCTTCATTCCACGAATTGCAATCATTCCAGCGGACTTACCATTTCAATTCAAGCGCCTCCAGTTCCCAGTTCGACTAAGTTTTGCCATGAGCATCACCAAATCTCAGGGCCAGTCGCTTGAGGTAGTTGGCCTCAACCCACAGAAACCATGTTTTTCTCATGGCCGGCCAGCTTTATGTTGGGTGCTCAAGAGTTGGTGACAGTAAAAATCTTTTCATTTTGGGTGCTGATGGGAAAAAAGTCAACATAGTCTATCCCGAAGCACTGCAGCGATAACATGTCATTGATTATATGGTATAAATATTTGATTTAATGTATTTTTCTCAAACATTTACAGTAATAATAATTGTATTGTTCTCGATTTTTCATTTCATGCAACTTTCATTAACATCTAAAACAGAGCTTTCCAAACTTTTAACGTTGGCGACAAACTATTTAAGCATAACCATTTTCACGACACATTAATTAATTTGTTATCAAATATCAAATATCAGATAATTTTTCAGTAGGTGGTTTATCTTGTAGCCGATTTTGTTGATAGAAAAATAAAAATTTTCAAAATACAAAAAACACTAATGTGTCGCGACACACCAGTTTGGAAAGCTCTGATCTAAAAGATCACTATTTGGTGCTAATTCACCAAATATCAATTATCTATACACTTTATTTATACAGTGCGTTCGAAAAGTCTCTCCGCACAGTGCTATGTTAAACGCATAGGAAATTGAAAAACTACAATGTTTTCATTCAACCATGATTTAGTAATTTTATTACAAACCTTTTGATTTTACAGCATGTGTTCAAAGTGTTTTCCACCATTTTGCAGGCACAGAGCAACTCGTCTACACTTGTTGTCAAACACTTTTTTTAAAGTGTTGGTTGACTGCGGAGAGACTTTTCGAACGCACTGTACTTTTGAACCATTTGTCGAAAAATAAAGATAATCTTCAAGACTGCTTTCCTTAACCTATCTTTTACTTCATAGTTTGTTTTCAATTTATAGTTACCATTTTTTAGACTAAATTTAATTCTGATCAAAGACACAGAGTCAAGGTAATTTCATATATACTGAACCCGAGCGAAGAAGCTGGGTAATTCTGCTAGTATACTGTGTGTATATATATATATATATATATATATATATATATATATATATACAGTGGTGTAGTGCTGTGGGAACGCGTGGGAACGGCGTTCCCTTACTTTTTTTGGTAGACGGAACGGCGTTCCCTCACTATTTCAAATAAATCCGAACTTACAAATCTCTAACGTCATGAAATTTTAATTCCCACCCATAGAAGAAATATGTGAAAGAATCATTAACTGTTTCATTTCTTTTAGCTTCGACTGAGGCAATGCTAGCCTATAAAGCTCTGATGAAACAGTCACCACGGCGTACCAGTTGTTAACTTTTTTTTAGTTAATCATTCCAGTTGTTAGCTATTTTTATTGATCGTACTGGATGTCGTATATCTAATGACACTGGAAATACTGCATCTTCAACCTTGGAATATATTCTAATATCCAGTGCATATGACCTCAAAATATCTCCGAAATTGGTCAGATTTCAAAAGATTTCCCGCGGGGCTTACAGTGCCCCCGGACCCCCAGCTGTATGGGCTCGCCGCGCTCGCCATTGTCCCCCCCGCATCTGAGTAACACTTTCAAACTGCGTTCCCTCACTTCTTTATTTAGCACTACACCACTGTGTGTATATATATATATATATTATATATATATATATATAATATATATATATATATATGTGTGTGTGTGTGTGTGTGTGTGTGTGTGTGTAAAAGAAGGGCAACCTTGACCTTCGTGAAATGAGGAATCATCGCACGGAACATTTGAAAGGTATATATATATATATATATATATATATATATATATATATATATATATATATATATATATATATACAGAGTGTGTCTATATATATATACACGTAGAGGTAGATTCACTAATCATCGCGCACGAGAAAACAAACTTGTTTACATGCAGGGAACAAAATCCATTTACGAACCAATTAAAATGGTTAATTCGACCATAAAATGATTTCATTGATCAATTTAAAGTCGTTATCAGAAAAAATACTCATGGTCAGTTGAATCCTGCCAAGATTGACGTAAACCATTTTTTGGATTAGCTGGCAAATAGTTATGACCATGATACGTACCATCGATTTCAGTAGTCGGGGCCGAATGTATCTCGATTCTTGGAATAGATACTAGGGATGCAACGGGTAGCGCTTTTACCGGGTAATCGGGTACGGGTACCCGAAGTGTAATACCCAATCGGGTACGGGTACGTTCCAAAATTTGTTGGTTTAGTACCGCGACTTATTAACTGTGTGCAGTTCAAGCACTTGGCTTTAATATTATCTAATTTATCAATGACAAAATAGTCCCAAACCATACTACGATTTGCCATTTTGAATGTTTTGTTAAAAAATATTATACAAAAAATATATCAAGAAAACCTGCAAAATAATAAAATTAAAATTAAATTAGAATTTGGTTTTTACTACCCGTACCCGATTTTTTAGCAATTACCCGATCGGGTCGGGTATCCGTTCGGTACCTGTGACATCCCTAATAGATACTGTACTCGGGTTATACAGGGTGTCTCAGATGGACCCTAGAAATATAGAAGAGAAACACTTCATATTAGTTACGGAATTACTATGACAAACTTCAAATACCAAATACAAGCTACAAATTCCGCCAATTTTTAGTTTGTATTTAGTATTTGGTATTTGAAGTTTGTCATAGTAATTCCGTAACTAATATGAAATGATATGAAATGATATGAAATGATATGAAACACCCTGTATTGTAAGCAAATAACCAAATATTTTTTTTCTTATTTCTTATTTGTAATTGTAATTTGATCTTTTGGTATTTTTATTTATTTTCGGTTTTATCGAAAATTTTGGTTTACAAATTTGTAAAATTTGCCTTTAATTATGATATCATATATCTTGCCATAATCTTATTGTATTGCTGTATAAATGGATAGGTTGATGTGTGTGTATATATATATATATATATATTATGCAGGAAGGAGGGGCCAATAGCGAATACCGCAAAAACGCCCCCCCCCCCACTGCATAGAAGAAGAAACGAGCCAAAATCAAGGTCCAGGGTTTTGGAGATGCATTTGAAAGATTGGAAGTCATAGACAGGAGGAAAGATGGATCGAGGAAGATTGTTCCAGAGTTGATTGATTGAGTAGATGAAAAATTGAAAATACCGATTAACCCTTGCGTTAGAGAGTTGGACAGAAAAGGAATGAGAATGTGTCGAAAGTCAGGTGCTGCGTGCTCTCCTTAAAGGAGGAGGCACGCAGTTACAGAGTTCAGAAGAGCTGTGTCCGTTATAATAGCGACAGTAAAGAGAGAGTGAGGCATCATATATACATATGTGTGTGTGTGTGTCTGTGTGTGTGTGTATGTAAACACAGGTTAAATGATGTAGATAGATAAATCAATGGATATAAGTATATATCATAAAAATGAGATATACGTACAGTATATGACTGAGTGATTCTAATCTTTTAGAAAAAATCAAAACACTTTAAAATCACTTAAAATAACTAATTATAACTGATCTGTATTATCCTTAATTCAAATACTAATAATAACAGTGGATGAACAGCGAAACAGCCTTTCTAAACAATTTTTTTTCGGAAGTTACAATTCTGAATGGATTGTCTCGCCTTTTCAGAGAGGCTTTTCGCAGTGTTTAGAAAGTCTTAAATGGTTGATGGCTTTGGCGTTCCTAATGGACAGATTCTCTTACTAGTTTAATCGTGTTTTCAAGAACTGTTTCAGTTTTCTGTTCTAAAATGAATGTGTTTTCATTCCCGAAAGAGCTTTCGGCTTCTCCTTCTCACTCCCCCCCCCCCCCCCCCCCCTTTTTCCCGGAGAGGGATGCGTGTGATTTTACCAGGATTCAGGAATTTTTCATTTTATCGATATTGAGCTAATTTACAGGTTAGGTTAGGTAGCTGGATAAGATGAATGAAGTTATTGGAATTGCCGAGTAAGTACGCTATCGGATAAACAAATCTACTTCAGTTAACCATGAAATAACCAATAACATCCGTTTTCTATCGGATTTTTATCCGGTAGAGAGTGGATATTATTGGTTATTTCCTTCCCTGCCTGGAATAGGTTGCTGTGGGCGAATGATAATCATTATGCCAAATGCACGCGACTCTGTTGACACAAATAAAGCGGGTTCGAATTATTTTGAACCACAAACGACTTTCATTCTTCTGGGAAATTTCCTGTCTGTGTGTATTTGCTAACCGCTATATATAATTTTCCTTCGCAATTTACACTCATTTAGAGATGAAATCAGGCGAAAATCATTTGAAGGAGACTGTCTGTTAATTAATTCTTTAACGTTGAATGAGTCATCTATATAGGACGGCAGAATTGGGAGTATACGCGTCAATAGCGTTTGATTAGTCCGTATCAGAAGTGCTTGGATTAGTAATCAATTCCAAATTGAAATAAATTAAATACCCTTTAATTAAATGTATTTATAAAGCATCGTAATTAAATTTTAATTAATTTCAAATATAAGTTAATTTCTAAGATTGTTTATGCATTGTATAAATCATATGTGTGTATATATATATATATATATCCCAGGTTCGATTCCTGGGAGGTGCCTCATTTTTCATTTGTTCGTTCTCTCTCCTCATCTTGTGCGGACGCTCTTCTACACAAGCGTCGTTCTTTACATTAATTATACTGTGTGTTGTTTGCAGTTAAAATATATATATATATAATATATATATAGAGAGAGAGAGAGAGAGAGAGAGAGAGGCAAAATTTATAGAAAATATTCTTTTTTTAACTATTTTCGCTAAAGAAAACAGAATTTTAAAAGATTTTGTTTTTTCTAACGGGCGAAAATAATAAAATGTTGAACACGAAATTCGAAAACAACTAATTGGCAATTTTTGGAGTTTTAAAAAATTTTTTCGGGTGGGTTTTGGGGACATTTGCGAAGTTTTTCCTTCAAACAATGGTCATTTACAAAAACATTTACAGCACTTTTGCGAACTTTTATTAAACGTGCCTTTCTTTGCTATTTCTTCCTCTACTGAGTTTTCCTCTACCGAGTTTTCCTCTACCGCACTTTTTCCTCTACCACACTTTTTCCTCTACCGCACTTTTTCCTCTACCACACTTTTTCCTCTACCGCATATTTTCCGCTACCACACTTTTTCATCTACCACACTTTTCCTTCTACCGCATTTTGTCCTCTACTGCACTTTTTCCTCTACCGCACTTTTTCCTCCACCACACTTTTTCCTCTACCGCATTTTTTCCTCTACCACACTTTTTCCTCTACCGCACTTTAAATATACATAGACCATTGAAAGAACTCGCCAAAATTTCTTAATACTCTACAAATTCTATTTTTCATAGATTCTGGGTTCGAAACCCATTCAAAACCGACTGAAAACATTCTACAGGTTAACAATTATCATCTTATCCTGTTGATTACGTGCAGTATAGGTTGGGTTGTTGCATTCAACGGCAAATGCATCAGAATTTTTATGAAATTTTTTACAACCTACAAAATGTGTTGGCAGTTTTTCATATAAGAAAGATTTAAAGCCTAAAAACTATAGGCTCATTTCACGATGACGTTTTTTATGCAACGCGATGAACAATCTTATTTTTCTTTATTTCCATTCAAAAGAAGAAAGATGAAATTTCTCAAGAACGGTTTAATAAATAAGAGTTGAGAGTCGAGTGTACTATAGAGGGGGATTCGAAAGTCCTGCCTCATAGATATTTATGGTATATGTATTTATGAGGCGGCAGGACTTTTGAATCACCCTGTATATAATATATATATATATATATATAGCTTTGGACTAACAAGTCGTGATATTTTCGTTAAAACTAACGAAAATATCACGACTTAACCAAACCAATCGTCAAGGACGTACAGATGACCTACCCGGGCACTTAATTAACCTAACGAATTGGTTAATTTTAATGTTAAAAAAAATATATATACATATATACACATTTTTTTCTTTTTTTTTTCGTACTGCACAACTATAGAAAAATAAAAGAAATTTTAAATTTAACCTTGACGATTGGTTCGGTTAAGTCGAGATATTTTCATTAAAAAAAAAGAAGAGAAAAAATATATTATGTTATTTTTGACTGTACAGTAGGGTGGATCGATTTTACATTGTTTTCGATTTCCATATTCTAATAGAGACAAAAACTTGCGCATGCATGAGAAAATAGCCTCTGCAAAATCTTAGCTTAATAGGTAATCATCTTCTGCCCCCGGCAGAGCGATGAAAATCATATTTTAGTAGTCAAAAACGTATTTTTAAACCCTAGCCTAGAGTCATAAAATTTTGCGTGTGTGTTATTTCATGCCTAAGCAACGATATAAATGCTATGGGAAATATATAAATGCATTATTTAAGACAAAGAGCCGATCTGAAAATATGTATATAAATTACCTATTTTTTCAACATTTGACGTTGTTGCCGGCGGCAAAAGATATTAACGTAGGACAACGCGCTTGGAAAAACGATCATATGAGGTCTTTTTCATCGATTTTATAGTTATTAGGAATAATTTTGATGCATATTGAAATATTTTAAAAATTATAAGAAAAATACGTTTTTGACTACTAAAATATGATTTTCATCGCTCTGCCGGGGGCAGAAGATGATTACCTATTAAGCTAAGATTTTGCAGAGGCTATTTTCTCATGCATGCGCAAGTTTTTGTCTCTATTAGAATATGGAAATCGAAAAAAATGTAAAATCGATCCACCCTACAGTGTACAGTAAATATGTATTACCCGAAGGCTAATAACAACCTTTCGTACAAACTAGCGAAAATATTCGTCGTCCCGTAGGCCGGGATATTTTTTATATCCGCACGAATAGTGGGTTCTCTACTAGTATATATATATATATATATATATATATATATATATATATATATATATATATATAGTATTTAAGTTGTTTTAATTTAAGTGTGTATATATATATATATATTCATTTAAGTTTAAGCTTAAGCACTTTATTGCCCAGTGCTTTCTCCTAATACGAAATAAAATCGTCTGGCGTGAACCAGACCATAAGCGTAAAAGTGTCGCTTGGCGCTAAATGGTTAAGACTATCCACCTTAAAAATTCGTCTTAAAAATTATTATTAAATTCTTCGTTATTATTTTTTATTATTTTTTATTATTTTTGCCGACTGTGGCTTCCTCTTCAAAATATATTAGAGCAATTTTATCACTCCAGGCGCATCAGCTTAGGGGGATTCATCTGCAGCGAAACAAAAATTAGGATTTTAAGTGCAGGAAAATATGATACGAAATACTGTGTGTGTGTGTGTGTGTGTGTGTGTGTATATATATATATATATATATGTAAAGAGAGAGAGAGAGAGAGAGAGAGAGAGAGGGATGAGAAAAAACTATGAGACTTCGGCTCAACAAATGCGAAGACGAGTTAAAATCTCTTCCCCCACCCCCACCCCCGCCCCCCGCCAAGTTTTTAGCTCGCAAATTTCGAGCTTTTTTAAGAGGATGGATTACCTCCGTTATTAACATTTTTATTATTATTTTGTTATTATTATCATTATTATTTTATTATTATTATTATTAGTAATAATATTTGTAGTAGTAGTAGTAATAATAATATTTGTAGTAGTAGTAGTAGTAGTAATAATATTTGTAGTAGTAGTAGTAATATTTGTAGTAGTTAATAATATTTGTAGTAGTAATAGTAGTAGTAGTAGTAGTAGTAGTAGTAGTAATATTTGTAGTAGTAGTAGTAGTAGTAGTAATATTTGTAGTAGTAGTAATAATATTTGTAGTAGTAGTAGTAGTAGTAATAATATTTGTAGTAGTAGTAGTAGTAGTATTAGTAGTAAGT